>REGO01000208.1:1410781-1423095 GCA_010120015.1 Rhombomys opimus
CAGGCGGCCACCAGCCTGCACAGGCGGCCACCAGCCTGCACAGGCGGCCACCAGCCTGCACAGGCGGCCACCAGCCTGCACAGGCGGCCACCAGCTTGCACAGCTGCAGCTGTTGAGACTGCACACGCACAGCTGCCTGTCGTGTCTGGAGGAACTGGTTTTCAAAGGTCCTCCACGACCTCTGTCCGCTCTTCGTGATGCTCCATGGGCCTCAAGGGAAGGGTATGTGTGTGTGTGTGTGTGTGTGTGTGTGTGTGTGTGTGTGTGCGCATATGTCCCCTTGAGGACGAGCGCACCGCAGGCGGTCACTTAGGCTCTGCGCTCATTGTTTCTGGTTCTCTTGTTAAACCCACCCACTGTGAAAAGCTGCTCCGATAAGGGTGAACACTGCACTAGTCTCGGGTCCACGGACGGTGTTAGGAAGCACACATTCCGGTGTTAGTGCCGCCTCCTCCCTGTCCGGGGCCTCTCTGGCCACAGGCGTAGCAGTGCCAGGCATGAGCTCCTCATGGCTAACCAGGCTGTAAGTCTGTTCGGCGAGCTGGTGGCCACCCCACACGGCTGTGCCACTGTTGCACTCACACATCGCACAGGCTCAGGCCGCTGTGGCTTGTGGTACCCTCCTCTCCCAGCAGCCTGCCTGCCGCCTGTGGCATTCTGAAGCTGGCCATCAGGAGGAGGCTGCCGCTCATTTCCAGCTCGACTTTCCCGGGCGCTGTGACCACGGTGTGAGGCATCTTCAGCAGGGCTCTTACGTCAGCGGACCTCTTCCATACCTCTGGAATCTTTAAAAAACTCCTTTCACTCCAATACATGGTCGTTCTTGAAGCAAGGTGTTTCTATAGACAGCAAGAGGCGGATCCTGTGCTTCAGCCACTCAGTTACCTTGCCTTCTGGTTGGGGCATTGGCGCTGTGGACGCTTCAGGGATCGTGGAGAATGTGTGGTGACCATTTTGTCATCTGTGCTTGGTTCTGCCTCGTAGAGCAGCTGTGACGCCCTTTGTTTTCCTCTCAGAGGCTCTTGGCTACACTTATTCTTTCTCCAGTGCCAAGTAGTCCTTGTAGTATTTGTGGGGCTGGTTTGGTGGACACAGTCTCTTTTCATCTGTCTGTACCACGGAAATTTTGTTGGTGTTGTCGGAGCCTCGGGAGTTTATTCCTGCTCTCTTCATTCAGGTGCTTGTCCGTTTTCCCTTCAGACGGTACAGACGCACTGGTCTTCTCTGTTGCTTCTGTCCCTCTCTCTCCCGCCTCCATTTTAAAAGTCAAGTTCATGTGGCGTAGCTCAGCTTGATCACATGCCCTATGCGGCTTCATTTGCTTCCCATCAAAACAAGTCTGCTCCTGGGGAAGAGTTTCCAGAGATAGCGCCCACACAGCCAGGCCCTCCTGCCTTCACAGGCAGCCCCCAGCTCCAGGAGAGTACCTGTGTTCTGGCAATGGCCCCAATGGCTTGTGGTTTCCTTATGTGACAATCTGGTTGTCCAGAGTATTGGTTGGTAGGAATATCTGTGCAAAGCCCTCACCGTCATTCATGTGAGGCTTAGTGAAACTGTAGGCTTCACTAGAATACATAAAGCTAGAAGCAGTTTCCCTGCACTTTATTCTCACACGGAAGGCGCCCTCAAAGCCCAGGCAGCCACGAGCAGTTTCGCTGCACTTTATTCTCACACGGAAGGCGCCCTCAAAGCCCAGGCATCTACGTTTCTAGAATTTGTGCTTTTTGTCTCAATAGCATTACTGCATCAGTTTTAGAAACTGCCACTTAAAATGTTTAACTCAAACAGATGATTACAATTTAAAAATGTATTTTTGATCATGGTTCCTTTTAACTAAATTCTAGGCAAGAACGTACTTATCATCTGAAGAGCTCTTGAAGGGGGAAACTGAAGACTCACTGGAGAAGGTGCAGGTGGCCATCAGTGTCCTAAAGACTTTCCGAAACTCTTTCTTCAAACATTGGGAAGGACTGACAAACTCTTTCACGGGAAGCGCAGAGCAGAGGCCCTGGGATTTCCACTCTGACCTGGTGTTTGCCAGGTTTAACAAATTTGTTGACCGGCTAGTAAAAATAGAGGTATTCACTTATTACCTTGATCTAATCATGTGTGCGTGAGGTCAAGAGGCCAGTATCTTGTCAGGTGATATGTGTGATGAGAGGGTCTGCTATGAGGGAAGAGTGAGGCTGCTGTTTATCTCCCTCTTTTCTCCCTTCCTGTCTTCTTTCCTCCTTTCTTTTCTATGGTACTGGGGTCGCCCTTGGCTCTGTGTTCCTGTCAGTCCATCTACACTGACTTACACCCTGGCCCTTGGTTTTTTGAGACAGGGCCCCAGTATGTGGCTCAGGCTAGTCTTGAACTCTCTATCCTGCTTCTGCCTCCAAAGTGCTGAAACACCACCACACATTGCCTTTTATTCAGGCTGTTTGTTGGTTTTTAACTATTATTACACAAGATTAATTAAACCTCTCTACTAGTTAGTGGCTAGACATAATTCCCTGAGTGCTGGTGGAAATTTGTGAAACAGGAAATTTACTCTTCCCAGACATGCTGAAAAAGAAATTTATAAAACTCTACAGTAAATTTCACACCTAAAAACTAACTTGATAACTTAAAGTTTCACACTGCCACTTTTTTTTAAACATTCCTCACTTGTTTTTGAGACAGGGTCTCACTGTGTCGCCGGGACTGGCCTCAGGTTCATGATCCTTGCCCAGTCCTCTCCTGCCCGGCATTCACACTGCCATGTACACAGATATAGTCATACCAGTTACATGTATGTAACACTAATATTGTACAATTAGTAAAATCTTCCATAAAAGTAAAACGTATGAGAAATTTACTCTGAGAATTTTTATTTTTTGTGCCGAATGTTCCCTCTGCCTTTCTGGCTACACATCACATGCATGCAGTTCCTGAAGCAGCCAGAAGAGGGCACCATATCCCTTTGAACGGAAGTTACCCTTTATTGTCAGACCCCTGGTGGGTGCTGGGACTGGAACCCAGGTCTCCAAGAACAGCAGCCAGGACCATTAATTGTTGAACCCTCTTTCCAGTCCTGGGTATGAATGATTCAAAAAACCTAAAATGTACAAATTGAGCGCGCAGACTTTGCGTTGAGTCGACCAGCTGAGGTGACGCTGCCTTCCATTCCTTGTACGGTTTTCTACAGATGTAACATTGTATTGTGTACGTAAGATTTCCACATAAGCCGGAGGTTTGTGTTGGTCGGCCTGAATGCCATGAAGTCTCTCAAACTCTCCTCCGTAGACAGTCTCTTGGGTTCTGGTCCACGTGGCCGGGTCCACACTGCAGTGTAGCAGAGAGGCATAAAAAGGCTGGCACCCCCGGAAGTGGTCATGGTTACACAGAACACCAGGACCCGTGTCCACTGTGAGGTGACTGTCGGAGTTTGAAAATGGACTTTTTGAAAATGTGATTTTTAGTTCAGTGTTTTCTCTGTTCCGTGAAAGCAGCAGCATTAGTTTTCTGTTACCTATGTGTTCGTCGATTCTGAATGTTTGAAATTCTTTTGATTGGAATGTTTAAAATCTCCATTTCTTGCTAAAGATAAAAGGTCTTTACTGTTTGTTTGTTTGTTTGTTTGTTTTTTAAAGGATGTGTTTGCCACCATACTGGAATTTGAAAAGCTAGAAAGACTGGAATTTGGTGACACGAAGGGAGGAATCCTAAATGCACAGCTCCGCTTGATGAGTGAAGAGTTTATGGCGTGCTGTAAAGTATTCCGAGAGAGTGTTTACGACGCATCTGACTGTGATGACGTGGTAAGGTCACATCTTTAACATGGAGGATTCTGTCTCAGGGCAAACGGGAGGGAGGTCAGGGGGTGGTGTGAACTACCCAGGCTGCCCTGTAGGACCCGAAGCCCTTACTGACTCTCCTCAGTTCTAGCTCCTGCTGAAGGTCAGGGACCAGCTCGGAGCTTTCATTCAGAGCTCTCGGACAGCCATGGGCATCTGTAGGCCAGGTTCTTATGAACATCAAAATGGAGTTTCTTGCATCCACACTTCCTGATCTGCTCCTCCAATGCTGGTATAACCTACATGCTTTATCTTAAACTTTTCTGTGGAAATGCTGGTCTGTTGAAACAGTTTCCCGACCACCATCATGTCACTTACTAACGTGTGTGTTGCCACATTATCTCTGTTATTTTTAGCTATTAATAATTTCATAATTTGGACTTCAGGTTGGGGGACGGTTTCAGATTTAAGCTGTGTTCAGTCTCTGTCACCAAGCTTGCTGGTGGACTGGGAGTTCCCTGTGAGTTTCATTCTCCAGCTGTAGGGTAAAGAGCTTTTGTGTGGCTTGCCCAAACCAGAAAGCTGAGTTTAAAAAAGAAGGAATGTTTGGTTTACATTTAAAAAACACATGGAATGGAAATGTTTTCAGTCTTGTGTAGAAATCATTCAAATCAGACTTTGAAACATAGGGTGCAAGGCGTCAGCCTCATGATTCCTCTGAATTCCTCTGGTAACTTTTGGGAAGTGCAGTTAATGAGCAAGACGCTGTGGTGGTCCGTGGCTCTCTAGACTGTTCTGTATGATTTATGGGAAAGTAGGCTGAGTGCATTTCACGTGCATCCCTAGAGCCGTGTGACAGGGGCACTAGGAAGACATTTAGTATGTGGAGCTGCCCTGGGTACCGGTAACGCAGCCTACTTGGCTTGTAGAGGACGGGCCGAGTCGCCAGTCCTGACTCCCGAGACCTCTCCGCAGCAACTCTGTTTCTTCTTAAAGGGTTCTCTTCACTAGTTTTATTTTCCAGTGCATTGCAGCTATCATATACATGATAGGAGACACTCATTTAGGAGGCTGGAGACTTGGCCCATCTGGTTAAGAGCGCTGGTTGCTCACCCAGACAGCCCGGGTTCAACTCCCACCACCCACAAGGCAGCTCACAACCCACATGTGGTTCCAGTTCTGCAGGATCGGACGCTCTTTTCTGGCCTCCATGGGCACTGCCCAAGTGTGGCACACAGACATGTGTCTTTTTCATTGTATGGTGACTTGGTTTAAACTCCTGTCGGTGTTAGACTTCAGAGTGTGCGATGTAGGAGCGTCTGTGGTAGTAGGTTTCCATCTGGCTCTCAGAGGCCTTTGGTGTTGTTGGTCCTCCTCCTCAGCCCCTCCCCATTCCATCCCCATTTCCCTGCGTCCCCTTCCTCTTTTCAGAACACTGTGTTCTGCTTCCCTCCCTTGGAAGATCCTCTCTTTCCCACCGGTACCGTACTACATACCCAACCTGTGTGGTTGTTTGGATGAAACCCACATCTAAAGCTTGAAAGCTAACTTCCGGGTCAGAGTCAACCTGCAGTGTTTATCTGGGGTCTGGGCTAACTTACTCGTGATAATTATTTCTAGTTGTTTGCTTGGAAACTTCGCTTTTCTTAACAGCTGAATAGCACTCCACTGTGTAAATATTCCACATGAAAAGGTGTTTATTCCAGCTGATAGTTCCACATCATGGTTCGTCACTGAGCTGACGCAGAGATGGTGGAGGGATGCTGCCTTAGGCTTGCTCTTCATGACTTGAACGGCCTGCTTTCCTGTAGCTCCTGGAGCCTCCAGCTCAGGGTGGCCTGCCGCAGAGAGCTGAGCCCCCCACAGCCATCATTAGGCAAAAAAAATGCACCATATACGCTTGTCCAGCTGGTGAGGGCATTTCCTCAGTACAGGCTCTCTTCCAAAATTGTCTAGCTGTGTCAAGTCGAGATGAAAGTAGCCAGTGTGTCTACCAAGCTGCTCTTCTGCTGTAACTCTGTCTAGCTTACAATTTATACAGGTTTCAGCCATCTAAGGACTTTTATGTATCATGTCTGTTTCTGTTTAAAAATTTGCTTATTTTGAAAATTGCTTGTTCTTTTGGGCAGCTGGTACCTGCAGAATTTAGCTTCACCCTCACTGCACAGCGCTTATGTAAACAGGGTGTTTGGAACCTGAGGTCAGAGAGCTCGATGCAGACTGGCGTAGACGCCGACACACACCCGGGCCCATCCTTTTGCTCCTGTCTCACAGGAGCAGCCCCAGGGCGCAGCCTCACCATCTTGCTGGATCGGTGTGTTTTGGCAGTCTTTGTGTGCGGTTACAGTGATGTTTCTTTCTTTTTTTTCCACAGTTGTAGTCTAGCCAATAAGTTGGGGAATTTATTGAGTAGTTCATGTTATTTTAAATTATTGTTTAGAGTAGTAGGTAGAGTTCAGCAATTTAGCTAGAAATTTCTGTAAAGGTTTGGGTGTGCTTTTTAGTAATCCTTGTGTTAAAACCAACTAACATCCTAGCCATCACACACACGCATGCACACACACTGTCACACACAAAAACAAAAAAACAAAGAACTCAGACTGGCCAAGAACCTCAGAACTCAAAATCAACACAGAAGTAGTTCCTTGGGTTTTTGTATTCTATAAAATAGTCCAGAACTGGGTACAACTATATCAGCAACCCACAAATTGCCAGGAGGCACATGCCATGCACCTCTATAAAAACCTGGGTGTGTTTTAGCCAAGGCATCAAGAAGAGCACCCCCAGCAAGGCAGAAACTTAGAAGTGTCATCACTGCGGCCAGACACTAAGGAGGCAGCTGTGTTCCACATGCCGGGAGGGCTGGGCAGGGGCTTTAAACTTCCACCCACTTGGCAACCTAGCATTCTCCCCCCAACCCCTGCTGGGGTGGCTAAGGAGTGAGGTCTTCATGCCTGCTAGCCAGGAAAGCTCTCCTCTCTGTGGTGGCTGTAGTGGCGATGGAGATCAGATGGAAATAAGATTTATTTATTTATTTATTTATTTATCTATTTATTTATTTTTGCCTCCCCTGGTAGATCCTCATGTCACAGGGGTAGAGTTAGAGGAAGCCTCGTTGATTTGAGGCCAGAGCTGAGTGGAAACAAAGCCGCCTTCACGTGGTACCCACAGATCCCACACAGGGAGTTGGCCTCGTGTCCATGCGTGCCAGGAGGGCACCAGTGGAGAATGCGGACCCGTGTCTCCCTCTGGCAGTAGTGAAGGCTCGTGGTCCAGAATCTAGCACTTGACAATGTGGAGCCGTGGACTGGCGGTGTGAGCTGGGAAGCTGAGCGGCGCTCCCATGCTGCCGTCACACTTGCTGTGCGGGTCCATCAGACTGCACCATGGTGTCAAACTCCTGAGCCCCAGGGACGCTCTGCTCGGTTCCCAAGTGCTGGGCTTGCATAGACGCATCACTGTGCCTGTCTCCAAATTAAAATTTAAAAACCAAAAGCAAGAAAGAAGTGACTTATTACCTATAGGGAAATATAATCTGATTGGTAGATTTCTTATCAGAAACCACAGATGTCAGAATTCAGTGGGCAAAATAGGTTCTGTGAAAACTAAATCTCCGGTTCTCCACCCTCACGGACAAAGGGTAGATAAGAGATGATCACATGAACAAAAGCTAAAGGACTGTGCTAGCGCAGACTGAACTTAGGAAAACGATTAAAGAAAAAGTGGACCCAGAGAGGCAATGGTAAGCGGGCATGGCTGTGCACACTTGCAGTCCCAGCACTCAGGAAGGCAGAGGCAGGTGGATCTCTGTAAGTTCGAGGCCAGCCTGGTCTACAGAGCAAGTCCAGGACAGCCAAGCTCACACAGGGAAACCTTGCTTCAAAAACAAACAAACAAACAAACAGCTGTGAAGGGACCTTGCACGCCGGAAAGGCTGTGGTAGCAGTTACAGCAGGCGCTCCCCCTCCTCAGCCTTCTGTGTCTGAGAGTGGAAGGGAAACATTATCATGGTGCGTGTGCACACACTCACGAGTGTGACCGAACCCAGGGCCTCTTGGATGCTGGACAGCTGTTCCACCCTGAGCTATACCGATCCAACACGACTTCTAAATGTTTGTGCAGAAAATATTTAAGATAGTTACACTGTGACTGGGAGAACGAGGATCAAGAGGCCCTGCCCAGTGACCATTTCTCCGTTGTTTTCTTCTGGAAATTTTATGCTTTTCGCTGATATAGTTAAAGCTCTAGTGTACTTTGAACTGATTTTAAGTGTTAGGAGGGTCCACGTTCACCCTGTGCGGTGGATAATCTTCCCAGCAGCATTTGCTGAAGAGACTGTTCTTGCCCTACCGAATGGCTTTGCACCCTCATCAACAGTGACCTGAGTGTGTGTGAGGGTTGATGTGCGTGGGCTCTCTATGCTGCTTCTCTGGTCTCTATGCCAGCACTGTATGGTTTTCAATACTGTAGACATGTGAGTTTGGTCAGTAGGAAGTGTGAGCCTGCTGACTCCGGAGTGAGTTGGTCGAACTTTTGGGATGACGTTTGTAATCACTGCAGAGGCCTCACTGGGAGACTTTGACAGGATTAGATTGACTGGGCAGATTGCTTGGGATAGCACTGTCTCTGTGAGGGTATTCCCTCTCTGCCCATGTAAGTAGGCTTTCTTCCTACCTACCCTTGTCTTTAATTGCTAACAGCAACTATTTTCAGTATCTGGTATACAGGTCTTTGACTTTCCAGGTCAAACTTGTCATGAACTAAGTACTTTATCCTTCTTAATACCATTGGAATTGTTTTCTTACTTTTTTAGGATTGTTCATTGCTGGTGCACATAAATGCAAACGTTTTTTTTCTTGGGTACACACACGTCCTGTTGGTGCAGGAGCAGATCCAAAGGGGGAGGTCAAGGGTCAGCCTCCAGTGCTGTGGCCCAGGCTTCGTGTTCCCGGAGCTCGGCGATTAGGCTTGCTGGTGAGGGGGCTCCGGGATCCTCCGGGATTAAAAGCACATGCCACCACAAGGGCTTTATTCATTCACGTTCCGGGATGGAAGACAAATCCCCGCTCCCACAGAAAGCGCGTTTTGCTGAGCCATCTCTCCGGTCCGTAGCTGATTTTGTGTATGATTTCTGGCCTCACAACCTTGCTGAGTTTGTTTATCGGCTTCCTGTCTCAGGTGTGTAATCTTTAGATAGAGTCCTGTGAGTAGGCATGCTCACTTTCCATTTGGATGCTTTCTGTTTCACTTGTCTGATTGCTCTGACGAGAGTATTCTACAATGAATTAGAGGCGGGCAGGCGTTCCTGTCCTGTTCACGACTGTAGGAAAGAGCTCAACCCTTCATCTTAGGGGGATGTTAACTAGCACTCACAGCGTCCCCCCTCATGCTGGCTCTGTAGTTCCATTCTTGGTTCATTTAATGTTTTCCTCATGAAAAAGTGTTGAATTCGCATAAGCTGCTTCCGCATCAGCTGAGGTCATGTAAAGTCCACTGTCCTGCTGTCAGTGTGGTGCATGGTGGGATATTTTCTTGTTTCTTTCTTGTTTGTGAAGCCATCTGCCATTTATGGAATATTTCTCTTGAGTGCTGTTCATAATTCCAATATATGGCTGAATTCAGCTTGCATATTGTCTCACCATTCACAAGAAGGTTGCTCTGATGGTTTCTCTTCTTGAAGAACCTTTATCTGACTGTTCACAGAGCGGTGAGTTAGCAAGAACTCCTTTCTCGATGTTCCGGGAAAGTCTGAGGATTGCTCTTAGTTCTTAAGTACACATAAAACCGTTAGAAAGACCTCCTGGCCCTGCGCTTTTATTTGGATTTGATTACTGATTTCATCTCCTGACTAGTTTGGCTCTTCTGAACTGACCTTTTAGCTGCCACGTCTCTAGGATTTTGTCCATTTCATCTGGGTTACCCTTCTTCCCCCAGCCCTCCTGAGTCCTGCCACGTGAGCCAGGCTGGCTTGCTCCTTACCCTCTTCCCTCTGATGCCTGTGCTGGGACCACAGACATGAGCCTATCTGTGTTTCCTGATGTCGTGCACAGCTGGTCACAGCACAGCACTGTAGCCTTTTCATTTAAAAGAAGCATAGTAACATTTCCACTTTCAATTTTCATGATACTGCATATTCAGAAAAACCTGACTACGAGAGACTTAGTAAATCTAGCAAAAATTCATCAATCTTTTGAATTGGTATATTTAGATAATTTTTTGTTCGGTGTAACTAAAGTACTGTATTTTGAAGAATCAGCATTGATCTGTTTCCTAACACGTGTGTCTTTGCTCTGATCTTTATTATTCCAAGATGTAAAACTAGAACAATTATTTTTTTTAACATTTTTTAATGAATCTGTAGCTTTAAAATTTCATTTTAGCACATCTATTGCATGTTCTGAGTTAGGGCATGTTGGAAGTTTATTTCTGCCACTAGCCTGTCTTCTCTCTCTCTCTCTCTCTCTCTCTCTCTCTCTCCCTCTCCTCCTCCTCCTCCTCCTCATTTTTCCTCCTCCTGCTCTTCCTCTTTTTTTTTTTTTTTGCTTTTCTCTCAAGGTAGGGTTTCTCTGTTTAGCTCTGGCTGCCTTGCACTCACAGAGATTCTTCTGGCACAGTCTCCTAAGTGCTGGGATTAAAGGCATGAGCCACCATTGCTCAACTTGCCTCTAGGCATTCTTAAATTCTCTTATGACTTTTTCTTGATCGTTTGGCCATGGGAAGTAAACTTTTATGTTTCTCTGGACTTTGGAGATGGTGGTATTACACAGTGAAAAATGTTTTATATGTACTAACATCTATAGTAGAATACCAGAAGAATGGCAAAACAGTATACTTGGAATTGTATAAGTGTATCCAATATAATCTTTAAAGGCACAAATTATTATAAAGAGGCAGGAAAATGTAATGAGAAAACTGTAAAGATAAAAGAAACAGCATACCCTAGTACAAATAATCATTAGATGCAAGTATTTCACATACCAATTCAAAAGACAGATTGACAGCGGGAATTAAAACATGTGAGCTGCTTGAGCCAAGATGGCGGCGCCGGGAGAGCACTGTGTCTGAGAAGTAGGACAGCACTCTCTGTGCAGTGACCAGGAGACTGAACTCTGGGCCTTGAAACTACAGCGATCGTGATCGTGTTTCCCAGGTGAGGGGAGGCTCCCACGGCGTGGGAATCGGTCGGGTCCACTCTTGGCTGCCCAGCCAGAACCCGGAAGAAATCCTGGGTAACTCGGGCTTTGGGTCTCCGGGCTGGAGCCTCAAGTCTGCGTGTCCCCATCACTTTCCCAGGCTGATCCGTGGGCACAAGGGTGCCTGAGACTGGGAGTCCCAGAAAACCCCACGGGGAAGCAAGGTTGCGGGTCTGATCACGGGTCACCAAGTCTTTCCCTGGAAGGTCTCTAGGACGGCAGGTACCCACCGCCATCACAACTGAGCTCCTGCCGCGCGCAGAGAGCTGCACGCTCGCTTAGCTCAGCGGTACAGACAAGCTGCGTGCCCCAGAACAACAGGGACTGGGAACCCCTGTCCGGAAGGGACCCCACAGAAAAGGAAGAAACCGTGTTGCTGGGGTCACCTAGGGAAAGTCTAGCAGACTGCAGATCACAAACAAGCGAGTACGCCCAGCCATCACAGATCTGGGCCCAAACAGGGAGCACAGAGTGATTGGAAACTCAGCTACCACAGACTAGCAGGTGGGTGCACGCTCCGCCAGCCCAGAGGCCTGCTTTGTACCAACTACTCCTTACAGACAGACTGTGTGCCCCAAGACACCAGAGCAGTACTCACCCGCCACAGATTACCTCTTGGGTTCTGGGGCACAGAGCCCCAACCTCAGACCTTCAAAAGACCGGGAACCCTGAGATCAACCCCCAGATACTGCTCCAAGGGGAAACCAGTTATCCCTAACAAAACCGACCAAACCACAGGACACACAGGTTACAGCAGCTGATCACTAAATTTACAGCAAGAAACCCAGAAGGAGGGCAGCTGTCTCCAGGACTTCTCCCTGTGACAGGAGAGCCCTTTTGACTAATCAGGACCACAGTTACCACCCAGGTCTCTATGCCTGAGGTGAGCTGTAGCAACTCCTGAAAAACACCGGACATCCAGTGACTATACCCAAAAAGCTGGGAAGGCTTCCTTCAGGAAAAACCATCTTCCTGCCAAAGGGATTCTCTCCACTACAAGAGTCCAGGAACAACCAGAAACTAAATTCAAACAACTAAGATAGCCCAATGGGTAGAGGACAGCGTAAAAGTTC
The DNA here is from genome assembly GCA_010120015.1 of Rhombomys opimus. Lineage (NCBI taxonomy): Eukaryota > Metazoa > Chordata > Mammalia > Rodentia > Muridae > Rhombomys > Rhombomys opimus. Next base: position 1,422,809 of record REGO01000208.1, read on the forward strand.
AACCAACAAAAGCCAGAGTAATATGGCATCTCCAGAACCCAGTTATCCAGGAGCAAATAGCCCTAGACACCCCAGCATAAATGAAATTCAAGGAGATGACCTAACATCTATGCTCATGAAGAAGATAACAGAGGAAACAAATAAAATACGAAAAGAAATAGAGGAAGCTGCAGCCAAACAGTCCGTGGCCTTTAGAGAGGAAATGCTTAAATCACTGAATGAAATAAAAGAAACAGTGGATTGTTCAAACAAACAGCTGAAGGAATTGACGGAAAAACATGAAAATA
>REGO01000208.1:1429490-1490231 GCA_010120015.1 Rhombomys opimus
TGGCTAAGGCTGAGGATCTGGCTTGCTTCCATGTATGTGGACCTATCTGCATTGCCCACATGGCATGCTGGGGTTGGCTACCCAGAGGCTATTTAAGCTGTTTGCTGGTTTTCCCCAGGGTCAGAAGATTGTTCAAGGTTCCTGAATAAACTGCATTGAGAAGAAAAAAAAAATAGGATAGGGTCTCATGTGGCTGATGTCAGGCTTGAGCTTCTGATCCTCCTGCCCTCACTCCTTGAGTGTCAGGGAAATAGGTGTGTGTCAAGCCAGCTCAGCCCAACTTCTGACCTTCTGAGGTGGAGAAATCTATATGCACTCAGAATCCGTGCTGTATACTTTGAACTCTGGCCTTCCAGACTAGCTGTGTACCCCACAGTCCACTCTGTGTTTCTCACCAGTACAGCAGCCATGGTTCCCATCAGCACAAGGGCAATGGCCAACTCTCGGCAGCACGTGGGGCGTGTTAAAACACTGTGACCTCAGCTTTTAGTGGGTGATCGGCTCAGCATGCAACTTCATTGTAAACCCTGGGGACAGATAGAGCAAGAGCATGAGAGAGAGAGAGACAGAGACAGAGAGAGTGAGAGACAGAGAAACAAAAAGACAGAGATAAAGAGACAGACAGGGGACACACACACACACACACACACACACACACACACAGAGAGAGAGAGAGAGAGAGAGAGAGAGAGAGAGAGAGAGAGAGAGAAGACAGGGAAGGCATGAGAGAGACACCAAAGTATGTTTTACTGAAAAGACATAGTTCTTAAAAAAAAACTTAAAAAAATACAAAGAGAAAAATGAAACTGATTGCTACAGAACTGTAGCCATTTAAAGAGAGAATACACAAGCAAAACCAGGATGGAATTTCCACAAATGACTTTGACAGCTTGGATGAAAGGGACCCACTGCTAAGAAGCCTGTCCTCCTCCGCCACGGTGCAATGGGTGGTTCGAATCGCACTGCTAAGAAAACTGAATTTAAAATTCCCCCAAAGGAAGCATCCTGGCCTATTTTAATCAAGGATTTTGTCTGATGTTTGAGAGTGAGCACCAGTCTGCTCTGAGCAGAAAAGAGGGAGCCACGTGTCAGGTCCTGAGGAAGATGGAGTGGGAATGCCCAAACTCAGTGAGTCCACCACGAAGGAAAAGAAATGGAAAGGAAAGAAAGAAAGAGGCAATGTGCTTTGTCATAAATATACATGTCAGACTCTAGTCAGATAGAATCCGGCAGCACACAGAAGGGATTATTTTCATGCTTGTAATCTTATTTTCATTTGTAAAGAGAAACTGCATGTACATATTGTTTGCACCAAGATCTTGTAAGACACAGATAGTGAAAAGGTCACCTGGCAAAGCAAGCTAACCTTCCTCTCTTTCTGCAGTTATCCTGGGTGTGACAGGAGCAGCTAAGGTCTGGCTTTAAGATCCCAGGTGCAGTTTTCTACATACCTCCCATTGTAGCGAATGCGCCGGCTTCCTTATCCAGTACACCTGTGATTTCGTGTACCTCAACTTTGTGTCCTCTGACCTGTCTCTAACTTTGTTCCCACCTCACTCTAGCCTCACATCCACGGATACCGAGATGCAGTTCTCTTTGTGTTTGACTCACTTGTTCAGTGTCCCCGGGCGTGTCTATGTCCAGACAAATGACAAGATTTCCTTTTTCTGGGCAGAGTAGGATTCCAGTTTTTATAAACTGTGTGTATGAGTTAAGCCACTCATGCATTGACCAGCACTTACATTGTTGTGTTGCCTAGAGTGGGTTACTTGTCCTCACCTCCCTAGGTGAGCTCAGGAGAAGAGCGGTGGGCTAGATAGTTGTTCTATTATCATATTTAGCGACCTGGCCCTTGTTCCCACACGGCTTTGCCAATCTACATTCAAACCAGGACAGACAGAAAACAGACCGCACCAAAGGGGGCATGACCCAGGAGTGTAGAGAAGATTCAGTATTTTGGTTAAACCTGAAACTGATTTTGTAGTTTACAATATAACACTCTTGGTCAAAGGACACAAACAGCAGATGCGTGGAATGAACAGCTAATCTAACCGTTGTACCTGAGCTGGAAGATGCCAGTTGCACAGAATTTGGGATTTAAAAATAACTGAAGGTGTGTGGGTGCTAATCACTTGAGAAAGCAAAGTTGATTGAGTTTACTATCCATGCCCCCCCACTCAAGCCGTGTTGGACAGAGGGACGGAGAGGCTGAGGAACTCCAGCCAAAACCTAAGCACAGGGCATCTCACAGTGAGCGGGTTCTTCAGACTGCGAACTCACAGCAAACTCAACTGCGGGGTCAGTGTCTCCACTGGGAATTCAATGGATGGCCTAAAACCAGCCTCTTCAGAACTGTCTTTATCTCCATCCCACCCCCGACTGTCTTCCATTCTTCAGACTCACGACAGTTGGCTTTTTAGGGGAGTGCTGCCGGGAATCTGTAATTTCACTCGTTTCCCAGCGATGTCCAGTTCGTCTAGGTTTGCCTGGGAGGTACACCTTCGGCTCACTGCTCACCTGCACTGCATTGCCTCTAAGCTGCTCGCTCTGGCCGGTTCTGGCTCCATTAATTTATTCTCCCATGCACCAGCGTGAAAGCCTTTCATGTGCTTAGTCAAATCGTGGCTTTTTTCTACTTAAAACCTTTTCATAGCTTCTCGGGGTGCTAGTAAAAGCAGTTTTGTATCTCCCAGAATATAGAGGTATTTTTATGATTCCTGAGCCATATGCTAACTCATCCCTTCTTATCCCATAAACATTTACACAAATGGCCATGAACTGGGAACTCGGAAAATACTGTTACTGTCACAGTGGGAAAAAGTCTGGCCGTGAGGCTCTGTGACTCAGAACCCAGGGAGGATCCAGCTCAATGCTGGGGCATAGAAGAGAGCTCTGTTCCAGACGTGAAAATGCACACAGAGATCTGTCACGCAAACAGAGGAGCAGGGAAGGTGGTGAAGGAGAGTATAGGTGAGATTCGGTGAGGGCCCACCCCTGTGGAGCTGCGAGAACCACGCTGTGCTAGTGTAACAAACTCAGATTATGAACCGAGGTAAGTTTCAGGGGTTGGGAGTGGGCCTTGGAAGACAGGATGGAGTAGGCTGCATCTTGGCGGGAGTTTAGGGCTGGTTACCACACAGCTGAGATGGACAGCAGCGTGTCTGGAAGGGTCATGCTGGGGAGGTGGAGATGGAGGTGGCACGGGGAGAAGGTGGCTAAGGGCTCCCCAAGTTCCTCTTAGGGTTTATAAAAAGAGCAACTCCACAGAGAAGTCAGTGGGTTCAGATTTATACAAGACACAGGTGAGTTCTCTGTGGCAGTGACCTTATCAAGTGTATTCACGTGCCAGTGTGTGTGCATTAGTGAGGGAGGCTGCTGTTCATCCTTTGGTGGGTCCTGGGGATCGAAGTCAGGTCCTTGCAAAGCCAGTGCCTGACCCACCGACTTCCAGCCCTCCCTGCTTCGTTTGCTGAGGGACAGGTCCCTTGGGGTCACTTTTAATTTTGGTTTTAGGAATGTATTAGGAATGTGTGTGTGTGTGTGTGTGTGTGTGTGAGAGAGAGAGAGAGAGAGAGAGAGAGAGAGAGTCTGAGGTAGAGATTCTTGTTTCATCCCCTTGTGATCTTACCCACTGTCGCTCACAGTTACATGAATAGGATGACAGACCTGCCTGTTCCGTCTCTTTCCTGAGAAGGGGTGTGTGGGGCTTGCTGGAACCTGTTGGAAAGTTGTGTTTACGTCTAACCAGCCGCCGTGTGGCCCGAAGTCGGGAGCCCGCGCTCTGTCCCCTTGATGCTCAACGTTCTGTTTGGTGACGGAGTGGAGAACCTGTCCTGAGCTGGCCTGCTCACTGTCGTCAGGCTGCTGTAACAGCACGCTGGGAGTCAGTGCCTTGTAAACACCAGGCGCTCATTTCTCCCCTTCTAGAGGCTGGAAGTCCAAGCCCTGGCACCCGCAGATTCAGGGTTGGCAAAGGCTGCCCCTAGCCCTGAGGACCCCTCTGTCCTGTGTGGGTGGACGAGACTCTCTAAGGCCCGGGTGCCATTCCGTCAGGAGCCGTGCCCTCTGGTCACTCTAGGAATCACTACCCCTGTGTGTTTGGATTCCATCCGGGGCAGCAGAGGCGCTGAGACCGTTGGGGGCGTGTTGTCCCAGCAGCCGGGGGATGGCTGTATGTGCAGAGTGCAGTTTACGTAGCAAATACTGTTGCAGCTGAGTGATTAGACACGGTTTACGGAAGAGAGAAAGGAATGACAGCTTGCTCCAAACCCTCTCCCCAGAACCAATTTCAAACTTTTTTTTTCTAAATGGGTCAATGTGACAGATACATTCAGTGGCTGGTCATGCCTGTTTCCTTTTGCGCTAAAAGTCAACGGCTCAGAAAGCCAGTTGGCAATCACTGCCTCAGAGGAATGGCGTTCTCTGAGGTTCTTAGAATGCAGAGCAACGCACCTTGCTGCTGAGCTGCTGTGTCGCCCGCAGAATGGAAAAGCAGCCTCACCTTACGCCAGATGTAAGACTGACTTGATGTAAGACTCTGAGAACAGCCAAACAGAGGGCTGTGTTCACAACTGTTCTTGCTGACTTTGTTGGTGAACAGGCAAAAGAGCCTTCACTGTGCTAAGCCTGGGGCGCGGCGCGGGCACCCTGATGGTGAAGCCTGAGGATGGCCGTGTGTGCCCAGGGACAGCTTCCTGGAGGTGCCCTCGGTGCTGTTAGTGAGAACCTGGGAAAAGTGTCTCCACTTCCTGCGTCACGCATGAGGCTTTCGCACTTTTTCGGTTCTGACCTGAGGAGAGTGTTGTTTCCATCCCCGAGTCAACAGCTTAGACGACCTGCCAGTCTACGGGAGTGTTTTGAGAAACTGCACCCTTTGTTTATCACTGGGGTGGAGGGAGGGAGGCGGGCACGCTGCTGCCCACACAGGTGTGGGGCCACAGTGCCTGGAGGGCTGAGCCTCCTGGAAACAGGCTACCTGCTGCACAGGCGGTCAGTCAGAGGCAGCAAGGTCAGGCTTACGTGGCTGCCGTCTCTCGGTGGCGTCTTCGAGCTAACTGTTACTTTACTTTGCACCATGTAGGGCTTTGAAATCGATTACTTCACGTTTAAGTCCAAAACCCTGGATTTTGACCGAAGGCTTGGGACACTGCTCTGCGAAGGTCTCCAAAACTGCAGTGGTTTGGAATCTGCATTTAAGGTTGGTTCGAAAGAAGCCCCCAAGAAAACAAATAATTTAGACGGTTACACGAAAAGGCCAGGTACGCACTTGTCTGATGCAGGTAGAGTAGTAACCAGATGAGTCACATTTCCTTCGAGCTCAGCCACTGATCCTAGAGTTTGAATAACGCACCAGAGAATAGTGCAGTTCACTCTGGGAAGGTCGTTTCTAGGACATTGACTTTTGAGCTCTTCTGGCATTTACTGTATTTTAGCTCTTATTTCCTCTAGAGCAAGGTGAATGTGACCAGCAAAATATTGACTCAACAGGAAGCCACACTGAAAAGTTAAAACAAATCTATAATTTCAATAATCCTTTTCTTTTTATTGTTTGCCTATGCTGGCATCATCTGCCTGCTTTATCACTCTGACTGAAACAAATAACGACTAATTTTCCCTATTTCACCAGGTGTAAGACCATTGATTACTAGGTATTTACGTGTCAATAGGAAAAAGTGATGCTAAATTAATTATAATTTCATTGATTGTCTAATACATTCTGACATCAGAGATATTGAAGCATGAGAGAATGTTTTGTGAATGAGCTTAATAAAGTGTATGTGTATTAAAAATCATGTAAAAGGCTGGGAATGCAGGCCAGCGGCAGAGTGTCCGCCAGCTTGCACATGAGCGGGTGGGAGGGAGGGACGGAGAGAGGGCAGGGAATGGAGTAGTTCTGGAAAAGAAATGTGTTTTGAAAACTCCTGGAGATCCGAAGCTTATAATATGGAGATGGGACAGCATGTTAGAAAAGGTGAATTGCAAATCACATGTAGTTGGTATGAGGTGATCTCCCAAAGGGGAGTTGTTTGCCATCCAAGCAGGCACCGTTGGGAACCACAGACACGCTTTATTGAGAATGGCAGAGCAAAGCGATATAGCAGGCAGATTTTCAAGGATGATGTTATTGGATTTTGTCAGCTGAGAAGGACCAAATGGTGTTTGTTTGTTTGTTTGTTTGTTTGTTTGTTTGTTTGTTTTAACAAAACAAAAATTTTCAGGTAAAACTGAGATGTCCATTGGCCAGAATATATGGTGTGTTTTTGTGGTTTCTTCTCTTTGGTACAATTATTTTATATTTAATATGTTCTTTTTTTTCCTTTGGCTAGATATACATAAATATTGTTCTTAGACAAAATGATAGCATTCTGATTCTCATTTAGCAGAGTTAGGCTTTTATGTTTTTTCCTAAAAGAGTTGAATAGTAGTTTTTTTTTAATGTCTGTGCAGTGACTTCATATTTATGTTACTGGAAATTAAATTGTGCTCTTTAAGTTTTGTGGGCAACCATAAGAAAGAACAGAGTGAACTCTTGGTGTACAGAGCTCCCTAATTCCATTTAATTAGCAATCTAATGCACATCACTCTTTGTGCCCACTCACAGCCATTAACACGGGTTATTTAAGCACGTGTTAGTTTACTTTCTCAAGCAGTTTTGTCTTGTTGACAAGTGGTTTTTAAAAAGCATTCCACATATTTGTAGCTGACTATTAAAATAATGAGATAAAATCCTGCCTTAGGAGGAGCCGGATGGCAGGCTGCATCGTGCAGCCTTTGTTAGGATTAAGTTGCCTTGTAGACAGCAGGTACTCACTGACGGCCTGAGGGTAACAGGATTACCTGGAATTAGACATGACACACTGTTGGGAGTGTGAGGGCAGGAGAAAATGTGCAGGGCCATGTACCCCAGGGAGACAGGATTTCAGCCGTAGGCACAGGCTGAGGAACGTTGACCAAAGATTGCTTTAGGAGAGGAATATTTTTGTAGGCTGTTTTGAGAGATAATTAGATGTCCGCTCTTTGTAAAGGAAGCAAAGTGATCACTAGTATTCTGGTGTAAACTGTAAAGCTTAAGAACCTAGAGTGCTGGCATCAGCTGACAAAAATGAACACAGCACTAATAAATGGATCTAAGATTTGTATTGAGGCACATTGAAATATGTTTGGGAAAAGAGTCCAGAAAAGATTTTAGACAGCATACAAATTGAATATGATTCAGTCCAAAACCTGAGGTGGGTTCAGGTACCCACAGGATTAAAAAGTCTTTGAACAAGGCAAACCCAGGCAAACTGATATTGATACTACTTTGCACATTACAGCACAGTGTGGAAAGCTGAGAGGGAGAGGGGATTAAAGACATCTGAAACAGAGTCTTAGGAGAAGAGGAGGTTGTGGGATTCCAGCTTCAGCCTGCAGGACCAGTGTGAAGGGAAACTCTGCCACCATAAAGCAGCTGTGTGTCCGGCTGAGGTGCCAGGAGCCTATGTGACTGTAGTTCTCTTCCTGGAGGCTCAGGACAGCACCACTACCCGACTCCCTGCTGTCCAGCTCTGCGGCTCCTCTGTGGAGTATTTCTCTGCCTTTCCTTTTGCGGACTCCGGGCTTTAAAGCTCTGCCATGGAGTAAGCAGGATGAGCTCTAACGTGGAAGCCTCTGGAGAATGTAAGGATGTGCGGAAGGAATGCATTTCCAGTTGATGTTGGGGTTCCGTCTGCTAACCTAGGAGGCTAGTGACCACTTGTGAATTCATGGGAACTTCCAACCAACGCAACAGTGGCCTGGAGAAGAAAGTTAATGATCAACATTTTGCTAGGTAACTGACCGTCTGGGTTAAAAGTCTTCTGGAGGTTTCTGTTACGTTACAACCATTATCAGAAAAAGCCAGAATGTGTTTGTCTTTGGAGGCCCATGATATAGATGCATTTATATTTTAATTTACATAACTTTTCACTGTGTTATTTTCAGCAAGTGTAACTCACAGGAATGTTTGCAAAATTTCTATAATGAAGCTATTTTTTTTAATAAAGGCACCCATTACTTCCTAAAAACAAAACAAAACAAAAGAACAAAATTCTCTTCATTTTCATGATGCTTTACTTAATTATTTTGAGATATCTCTCGAAGAAAATACCAATATAAGATGCATTATAATGGGCACATTAAAGTCCACATAGTCCAGGATCCCTGTGGGCATCAGCTTTGCATAGCTTGGGACTGGTTTATATTTTCTTATAATTATGTGCCCAGGATCCGTTCAGTTTAGAGCACTGAGAGAGTAATAGCATTCACAATGGATGGAATTGTTGCAACAATGTAATACAAAATTACAGAATTGAACGAAACTTAGGAAATTGTTCCATTCTGAAATTTTTCTGTTTGATATTTTTAGGCTGCAGTTAGCTGCTAATGATGAAAATAGTATCACATAGGAGGCTTGGATGGGGAGAATGGGAGGGGCCAGTGAAGAATGAGACCAGCTCTTTCATCTAGCCTGTGAATTTGGACCAGTGGCTCCCTCCCTGCAGCTCAGTTCTCACAGGGAAGAGTGACAGCTGCTTCTAAGGCCTTCAGGGGTGCCTGGCCCTCTGCGCTTGCAAATGCCCACCGCATACAAACATTACATTCCTATGTGACTTAGCTTGCCAAGAAAGCCACATCACGCCACACCTAAAATAATTCACGCCAGAGAGTAAACGTAGCTCACCTTCATGGACACTGGTGGGGAGCTGGGGAACCTGGGAGTCTTCAGAGAGAGAGAGAGGAGCTTTGTGAAGCTGGTGTCACCAGATTGACATCATCGCTCTGCCCCATGCCCCCTCCACATGTGTCCTCTGCTTGGTAGTGTCTTCTGCCCCCTCACAACCTAAGTTGCATTAGCTCAGCCAGCCACAAGCTCTGTCTGAGCAACAGACAACCTGCGACCTCCAACCTCCATGTCAAAGGAGGCCTCCCCCTGTAGTGTTTTCAGAGCAGCACCATGGCTGCCCGGGCCACAGTTACGAGTAACTAGATCTTCAGGGCGTGGAAGGGACAGGTCAGTTGTTGTTGTTGGTACGTTTGGTGTAGTTATTGATGGGAAGAAATGCATAACACACATTTAAGTCTGGCTTCTACTTTTGTACACACTGAGCCACTTGAAACCATTCCCTGACACCCAGCAGGGGGCTTGGTGGCTGTGAGCGCCACTGCCGGTAGACATTGGCTCATTCTGACCCTACCAATTTCCACGGAGGCAAAGAAATGTTATCTAGAATTTGGTTTATTGGTTATGTGAAATTTTAAGAAGACACAAAAATAAGCATTTTGTCTTCTGTGGCACTGTGTGTATTTTACGGCCCTGACTTTGCCTCTAGTAATGTAAGAAGTTTACTTGGGAAAGTTGTGAGCCAAATCCTTGCACTAAACACTCGGAGTTCTTAACCTTTCTTTAACTTTGGTTTTTGAATAGCTTTTGACCATATTTGGGAGTTTTCTAGAGAAGCCAGTTGTCATGGAAATGTTCAGCCCACATCACGGCGCGTTGTTGAACATGCTCGACGCAGAGCTGGATATGTGTAAGCAACTGTATGACGGACACGTGAAGCGGGTGAGTGGGGCCAGAGTTAGCGGTGCCACCATGTTATGTGGGTAATGGCCGTCAAGGGAACCCTTTCATTGTGCAAAGATACATGATACAGAAGGATGAGAAATCAGTGTCGTTATATATGTCATTACATATGACATTTTATATGTCATTGAGTATTTTTTCATGCTGGGGATTGAGCGAGACCTTCTCTGTGCTAGGAAAAACTCTGCCACTGAGCTATCCTTCCAGCTGAAGGCTTTTGCTTAATGGTTTTCTTCTGGAGACGGTAACTTGCTTTGGCCCTTCCTTACTTCTTCATTGGCAAAGTTATTAACCACCTTTAATACCACTATGAAAGGAAAATAAACATCTGTGTACATGGCTGGAAGGCACCCTGACAGAGCGTCCCTTTTCTTCCTCTTCATGAAAATGCCAACATGCAGATTGAACAAGGACATGAAATTCTGTGCAAGAATATGCCATTCACCTCTGGAAATATTAAGTGGACCAGAATGCTCCTTGAGCGCCTTCAGAGGTTTTGGTCAAGTTTCACATCTCTCCGTTACCTGTGAGTGCTGGGCTTGGTCCGCGGTGGGCGATGCTGCCGCTGCCGGTGTCTCCGAGGTCCGGGCGGTCCTCAGATGGGTTAGGTAGCTGAGGATGGCCTTGGAGGGCTGATCGCCGCCCCCACCTCTCAGGCGCTGGGTTGTGGGCGCCTGTCACCACACCGGGCTCTGGCTGGTGTTGGCACAGGGAGGTGGCAGCTCCTGTTAGCACTTGGGGATGTGCTGGCCTGCTCAGTGTTGGTCGGGTCCTTGCTCTTCTGGAATATTTCATGGGATCGTGGCTTCATATTTTCTAGCCCATTTATCTTTTAATGTCTCCTTTTCATTCACTGACTAGAGAGTTTGATTATCCTGCTTTCTCTTCCCCAGTCTCCCCTACTTGGTGACACACTCCTCTGTGCTCTTTTTAATTCTCTGATAGAAACTGGGAAATCTGACACTTTCTGGAGTCTTTGGAGTTCCATTGATTCCTTTGTAACTACCTTTTGTCTTTAAGCAGATAAAACTTTAAAGCACTGTGTGGCTTTCATTGCTTCCTCTCTGACCTTCAGAGTGGATGAGCCTGTTCTCTGACGTAAAATAAGCTGAACTCTGTTGATAAACATAAAAAAAGCAGGAGAAACTTGTCGCTGCAGATTTCCCGACAGTCCTGACGAGGCTGCAGTCTGTCAGAAGTATGCTGAAATGACCTCTTTGCTGGATCAGTTTGAAAGTCATGTCTATAGCGAATGGAGAAGAAATGTGGATGAAACCTGTGAATTCAATCTGAATCAGCCCTTGCTTAAATTCAGTGCCATAAACGGCCTTCTTACTGTCAACTTTGACCCTAAGGTAGGACTTTGCCTTTCTAAGTGCATTAGAGATGCTGCCTGTCCTGAGGCCTCCCTAATGGCAGAGAGGTTCCTCAGCTTTTTAAACTCTGTTTTGGAAAATGGCAGTGGTGTGAGGGTTATGAACCTAAACTCAAGAAAGCTTTTTTTTTTTTTTTTTAACAGAGGTTTGTTTTTGTGTGTGTGTGTGTGTGTGTTTGGTTGAACGACCTCTTAGATTCCAAGCAAGCACTCTGCAGTGACCTTATTTACTTGTACCTTATTTATTAGCAGGTCTTTTCTTTTAGTCCAGGGCATCAAACCCAGGACCCTGTGTATGCAAGGCAAGTGCTCTACCAGTGGAGCCACACCCATAAACCCTTCAGCGTTATCCGTTTATTTCCGTGTCTCCTATTGATTTATTTTTTGGAGAGCAGGATCTGCCTGCTGCCCAGGCTGGCTTTGAACTCATCTGCAGCCCAGGAAAGCGCTGACCTAGCAATTCTTTTGTCTCTGCCTCCTGAGCAGCAAAGGCTACAGTCCTGGGCGTCCAGGTCAGGCGCTTCCCCCCTTCCTTATTAACTGGTTAGCGTCTTGTGATTGTCACTTTACCACCTGTACTCACCTGACGGTGAGCCACCGGGGATCGGGTCCCTTTCATTCTTCTGTGTTCCATGTTCTAGCTTCCTGTCAGGAACCGGGAACTCAGCTGGCTGGTTCCGAGAGAGTTACTGGGCCACTTCTGGCCTGTGTAGTCTTAGATCAAGTGTCAGGTTGTTCCAATTTATTAAAATGTGAAAGTCACCGATGAAAAGGAGCAGAGTCTCTTCTGGTTTTGGCTGACAATGGTTTTTCTGTTTGCCATCATTTCTTCAAAGGGAAGATAAGCTTGTGTCATGGTGGCTGAGTTGATGGCAGTTAAACAGCAGTTTAAAACATAAACGGCACATTGATACAAAAATATTAACAGCTCCACAGCACCTGGAGGAATAGACTGCTTTTATGGAATAGCTCTTTTGCTGTCCATGCTGTCTATGAGGAAGGGAGACTTCAAGCCCTAACTTTATTACATCTTTTGAGACAGGGTCTCATGGAGCCAAGATTGGCCTTAAACTTGAGATCTCCCTGACTCTACTTCCTTGATGCTGAGATCATAGCCGTGCTCCCCACACGGCTGACTATGCAGCTTATTATGTAACAAGGACGTGCAGAAGCCTGATCAGCAGGAGTGTGTGTGTGTGTGTGTGTGTGTGTGTGTTTGTGTAACTTCAATATGCACGTAAGTAGTAAATATGAGTGTAGATAGGTATGTGCACACACACATATGTATATGTGTGTGTATATGTATATATGTGTATGTATATATACAGAGACTGACTGACTGGTGCATTGATTTTTTTTTTTTTTTTTTTTTTTGAGACAGGAATTCACTATGTAGACAGGGCTGAGCTCACACTCAGAGATCTGCCTGCCTTTGCCTCTCAAGTGTTGGTCGAGATTAGGGGCGTGAGATCCCACGCCTAACCATGCATTCTGTGCGAAACATACTTTAAACAACCTGTCTCCTAGTCTTTTTGTTTTCTAGACAGGAAACACAAAATTATTCTCCTCTGTTTACTGCCCTTAAATTTGCAGGATAGTTAAGGGCAAGCGTCTTTGGAAGTTTCTGTGAAAAAAAAAAAAAAAAGAATTTGCCAATTTCAGGTAATGAAGAATAGTCAGTATTACGGCCGTGACCACCCAGAGCCTGCCTAGGAGGTGGCCCAGTGGGTGAGAGGATCAGGGTCAACACCCTGACCCGGGTCTGTTTCCCTAAAGTAAATACAAGTACCATCATCACCTCACTTTGCTAATAAAGACCTGGTACACAACATAAATATTTTATCAAAAAAGTTAGGAGTGCTTCTCCTGACTTCTATTCTCCCACACCCCCAGCGGACTTAGTGCTGGTGTTCCAGTGACTCGGTCACTGTTCCAGGTGGGCGGGAGAGTCTCCCAGCGTGATGTGTTAGGAGTTTCACCTTTTTTGGAGATTGCGATTATTTTAAAATAGATAGATAGTGAAATTTTAGTACAAACATGAACATAAGTATGAACACAGTTGCTTGAAGTGTTTTAGAGGCAGCTGAGATTCTTGTGGTTTAAGGCCACTGAACCCTCGTGGACTGAATCTGCAGCCCTGTTTTCCCTTTGAGAACAATTGTGGGCGTCGGCAGCGTCCACCACGCACAGAAACCCATTAGCTCTCATACCATGGAGCCTTCGAATTCTACACTGTTCGGTTTATGGATGAAGTAGTAACAACGTATATGAGGCAAAACCCTGTCAACTTTGAACCAGAAATGCAGTAATTGATAGATCACGTTGAAGTGTTTCAAGTTAAAGTCATCTAACAATGAAAGGTGTTCTCGTGTCTAGAGATTGTTTATCTGAGTAGGGGAGGGAAAGCCAATGCCTGGGGCCTGTGGAGGACCCTGCAGGAGCAGTTCTCTCCTGCTGCTGAGATGGTCCATCTCCTTCTGCTGAGCCATTGACCTAGGCTTCCCGCGTTCTGTCTCCACGCTGTGGGGTACTTCCGGCTGCACGCATGAGCACACCTGAGTTTTCCATGCGACCTAGGGGCTGCGCTGAGGTGGTCAGGCCTGCATAGCAAATTCTCCTCACTAGCTCTCTTGTTGGCTGAGAACTGTATTCTTAGAGTATGCAATAATCCCCCATATTCTTGGAATAGCTCGTGGCTGTGCTGAGAGAAGTCAAATACCTTTTGATGCTGAAGAAATCGGACATACCAGCTTCCGCTTTAGGCATTTTCCAGAAAAGGAACACTATTTTAAAGGTCTGTGGCTTTTGATACTTGGTTTCTTTGAGATGAAAATAGTTGCGTCTTAGTTCTTGTTTGGGAGACCTGTGGCACTTGGTGCCTTTGTGCAGAAACGTGCTGACGTAGCGGTCGTGCTTGCTTGCTTTGTCTCGCTCAGCACATTGGGAATCTCGAGCTCCTCGTACAAGGCTACAATAAGCTGAAACAGACCCTCCTGGAAGTTGAGTATCCTCTCATTGAGGACGAGCTCAGAGCTGTGGATGAGCAGCTGGAGGCGGCGGCCACGTGGCTGACGTGGCAGGACGACTTCCGGGCCTACATGGAGAAGGTGCGAGAGACCACCACCGAGCTGGAGCGCAGAGTGGCACAGGCCCAGAGCAACGTGCGAGCCATCCAGCAAACCATGCAGGCCTGGGCAGAGTGGTCGCTGCTGCCCCGCAGGGACCCCAGAAGGGAGGCTGCCTTGAACTTGGAAGACAAGGGGGACCTGTTTGCTAAAAAGTACAAGCGGATCAGAGAAGACGGCCATAAAATACACAGCTTGGTAGAGGTAATGGCTTCCGACGTGTCAACTGATAGAGGTCTTTTTATTTATTAAGAGAAAACAAAAAGCTAACTGTAGGTCATGCCTTAGTGAGGTAATAGATGGTTTTGGCCGACTTTAAGGTGGAACAATCTTATTTGCCTGTGATTGTGTAGCTCACCATTCCTCATTCCTGAGGGAGAGAGATGTGAATATGAGGTGCAATGACCAAACTGAAAAGGTGCAGGCAGGCTCCCTCTTTGTCCCAGCTGATCCCACTGGCTGCTGTTTAATCCTCCCGCTTGGTTGGCTCCTGTCAGCTGCCATGTTTTCATGATCTCAGGATGGCAGCCACAGTTGCTCTGCTTCCAAAAATACATCTGGGTTTCTTGGAGCTGGAGAGATGGCTCAGTGGTTAAGAACATTTCCTGCTCTTGTAGAGGATCTGGAGTCAGTTCACAGCATCACACGGCAGCTCACAACCATCTGTCACTTCAGTTCAAGGGGTCCAACACCCTCTTCTAACTTGGTGGGCACTGCGTGTGTGTGGCACACATCTGTTCATGAAGGCCAAACTCCTCCCTTCAAATAATCCTCTCTCCGCATGCATGTGTGTGTATATCTGTATGTAGATTTGGGTTCTTCATATTATCAGTGAGCAATGTCCTAGGGTAACCAATTGGAAACTAAGCCAAAAACAAAAGGGAGAAACATGAGCTAAAGCAAACGAGGAAAACCCATCAGATACAGTATCATGGAGCTGATGCTCTGGTCAGGGAAAAAGGCAAGAATAGCAGTAAGTGAGAACTAAGGCACCAGTTAAAACAGCAGGGACTAAGGGCTAGGGACAGTGTCGGGGACAAGGGAGTTAAGCTTCAAATGGAGGCGCTAGGAGTCCTTTTTCACTAAGAGAAGTCCTGCAGAAGGCTGAGAGTAAGCCGCAAAAGAGCCTGGGATCTAAGGTGCAGCAGCCTGGCCCACCCAAGCATCGCAGTGATTCAGGATCACTGATGAGAAATTTGCGTGGTGAATGGTAATGGGGAAAGCATTTAGAGGAGGCCATGTCTACATAGTACAGGTTTGCTATGGTGAAGACTTTGAAGGGATGGGAAGATAGCAGCCAGCGACTTTCTGCTCAGAGCTGCTTCTGTGAGTGTAAGCCACAAGAGGAAGGAAGCAGGGGACAGAGCCAGCCAGGAGCTGAATGTCATGATCCGATGAGAAACGGTGGAGCTTGGGTTGTAGGGACTGATGGAGACTACGGCGTGAGAACAACAGGGAAAGTGCCTCCTGGGAAGAGAGGTCCGGGGGAGTGTATCGGCCTTAGCTCAGCCTCTGCAGTTTTAAACAGATCTGTCTGGCTAACAGACATCCTGGAGTGTGGCGGCGTCCATGTCAAGGTTTGCCGGAGATAGTCTTACCCGTTAGTGCTGATGAGTACTGGGACGTGTTTCGAAGGAAGAGACAAACCTGCTGTAGCGTATCAGGGAAGTCAAGGTTTCAGGTCTGAGAGGATGGAAAAAGGAGGTTTCACTGAGACAGCGAGAAGCTGTTGGAATAGGTTTTGGAGAAACAGGATTTGGACTGGGGAGTGTTTGGTTGTCAAAGACTTTGATGCAGGTGACACTAGAAATGTCTTGTGTTTAAGGCACAAGTTCAGGAGGATAACACAGAATTGGTTGTGTGTGTGTGTGTGTGTGTGTGTGTCATCTATCTATCTATCCTCTATCTATCATCTATCCATCTATCATCCATCTATCTATCTATCTATCTATCTATCTATCTATCTATCTATCTATCTATCTCAAGAATAAGTAGGAATGGCTTGTAGGTGGGGAAGAGGTCCAAAGGCTAGCCTTGCAGTATTCCATGAGGTGAGGGATGAGACAGAATAGTGCCGTCCTCAGGCACTGAGGCTGGGTAGAGAATGGAGGAAGGGGACCGTGCTGTGCAGGGGATTCTAGGCGGAGCCTGGGTTCTGCTTTCCCTACATGTGTAAAAGTCCATCTTTTGAATGTGATGATGCAAAGCGTTTCTGATGTGACCAAAGTAGCAGAAGCGCCCGGCCTTGGAAATAGGAGACTTTGCTTATTTCCAGTCCTGCACAACTCTGGCTTACACCAGTGTGACCCTGAATGTGCCATGGACATTTGTTTTTCATATCTTCATTAGATGACAGAACAGGATTGTCTTTAGGGTTTTCCCCTTTTGCTCTTGTCTCTATGCTTTTGCATTCTAGTGACCATGAAAGAACAGAATAGTGCCCTCAGAAGGACACAGGGTATCTCTTTATTTCCATAACTGCCCTGGATAGCAGAATTGAAGATAGAGCAAGAGCTACAGCATGGGCCTCCCACTTCCAGAAGTGTTTGGGAACTGATATATTTCTTGCCTGTATTTGAAGATAGCAATGTCCATATTAATTTTTCTTTTGAAGGCTACTTTTTGAGCATATGTGGTGTATGAGCTTGATGTTAACATTGTTATAAAATCCTGCAGCAGTATTTGCTGTCTCCAAGGTTCTATAGCCTTAGGTTTGAATGTTTTAGTGCCGTACACAAACCTGCAGTCTTTTCTTCAACAGCCGCTCTGGTGGCAGGCTTGGCGTTCATGTTGGGTACCATCAATCCCTTTACTGCTTTGCTCGTAGGAGAACCAGAAGCTCTTCAGAGCTGATCCTTCCCTGGATTCCTGGAAAATTTATGTGGAATTCATTGATGACATTGTGGTGGAAGGCTTTTTCCAGTCCATCTCGCATGACCTGGACTTCTTCTTGACCAACACGGAGAGACAGCGAAAACCCGCACCGTTTTGTCAAGCACAGATGCTCTTAGTGGCCCCAGACATTGTATTCAGGCCTCCGCTGGAAAGAGAGGCTGGAGATGGCGTCTACGACCTGGTGGAGGAGATGCTGTGTGCCAGCTTCAGAACGTCTGCCCAGATGGGGCGTGTGGCGGCACACCTGGACGTCGCCAACTACCAGGTAATCTCCCAGGACCCAAACAAGGGTGAGGAGGAGCCCCTCAGATGTCAGTGAAGGCCACAGGTTAGGTTTGGTTTGGTTTTTTCTTTTTGTTGAAGCCTCTCCCTAAAGAACTGCCTCGAATAATGCTGTGGTGGGAGTCCCTGGATAAGGACACACGTTTGGTTCCCTCCCATTTAGACCGACATGGATAGCATGTTGGGCCTGGCGGAGGTCCGGCAGGAGATAATGAATAGAGTGGCTGACGCCATCAGCAAAGCCTTGGAGTTCAGAAGTTCTCTGGAGACCTACGCTTACCTCTGGGTGGATGACCGAGCAGAGATCCTGAGGCACTTCCTCCTGTACGGCCATGCTGTCCCATCTGAGGAGATGGATGCGCACGCAAGCGAAGGCATCCTGCAGCCACCAACTCTAGAGCAATTCAAAGAGCAGGCAAGGAGACTCTGCAGCGTTTAGTTCTGGTGCTGGCCTTCATGGAGTTGCTGTGGAGTTACTTCTTTTCTAATCTTGCAGATCGACCTGTATGAGGCTTTGTATGTTCAGATAAGCAAGTTTGATGACTTCCAAGTGTTCAACAGCTGGTTCAAGGTAGACATGAAGCCTTTCAAGTTGAGCTTGCTCAGCGTGATCAGGAAGTGGAGCTGGACGTTTCAGGAGCATCTGCTGAGATTTGTTGTCGACAGGTAACCGTGACCTCTGTGTTTAAAATGGGACACGCTTTGGACAAATGTTGGCTGGTGGGCTGTGAAGACCGCTCCATCAGGGACGTTCTCGTCATATGAGAGCGGGGACCCAAGTTCAGTGTCCTGTGCCTACATGAACACAGGCTGTGGTGGACGATGCTTGTAATTTCAGAGGTGGGGAAGTGGAGCCGAGGAAAGCCTGGGGGCTCTCCAGCTGGCCAGCCTAACCCAGGATGCTCCAGGCTCCACGAGAGACCCTGGCTCAAAATCAAAGCAAAGGAGGTTGCGTGGATCCTAAAGAATGACACCTGAGGTTGGCCTCTGGCCTCTGTGTGTCTACCCACAGTCTACTGGCTTGTAGTTGAGGAATTAATTCCTAGAGTATGTGTCCCACTAACTTTAGAATATGGATCCTTTCAAGCCTTGTCATCGTGAATGAACTTGAGACCCTTCTGTCGGGTGAAAGGCAGCAAATGCAGTAGGTCATATACAGCAACACTGCATTTACACAGTGTCATCATAGGTCGCCCACACAGACAGAGACTGGGAAGCAATTGCCAAGGCCGGAGACCTGGTCTGGGAATGGAGTGGAGGAGGAATGTGGGAAATGACATGCATGAATGCTTACGTTCTGGTGAGGGACGCCTGCTTGTTCTAGCTTCCTGCTGTGGTGAGCAGCCTGCTCTGGACTTGGCGTGGAAAGCTAGATGTTTGCATTAACCTAGCTTTTGCAAACATGTGTCCATACAGTCTGAGTGAGCTGCAGGGGTTCATCAAGCAGACAGATGCAGGACTTCAGAGACAGCTGAGTGAGGGCGACCATGGCAGCCTAGTTGACATCATGGGCCATCTGCTGGCTGTCAGAAGCCGACAGAGAGACACTGACGAGCTCTTTGACCCTCTGAAACAAACCATCATGCTGCTGGAAAGCTATGGCCAGAAGATGCCTGAGCAAGTGTATGCCCAGCTGGAGGTAAGTGCCCATGAAATCATCACGGTCACCAGTACCTGGGTGATTCCTGCAGCCAGGTCCATTACACACCCTTGTCCCAGCATGAACTGCGGATTTATGGTACAGGCAAAGAGCCTGAAGCTGAAAGAGATTACTTTTTCCAGATCACAGACGTACAAATCCAGGCAACATTCATCTGTGCGTGCTTCGTAAGAAAAATATTCTTATCCACTGTGGCCCTGTCCTTGTCACTGGATGGTTGATGACCTCCTAGCACTATCACTTTCATGTGTGCAGAACAGCCATACCCACACCTCTCTGCACTCCCAGTGGCCCACAATCTGAGGAATATTCTGGGCTTGAAAATACATCCTGAGCATGACCATAAGGAATAAAAAGGTGGAGTCTGATCTGGACAGGAAACTCCCTGTGTTTTCCCGTTAGATTTCTGTTTCATGCTGCATGTGCTCCAGAAACGTTTGGTGGCTGGTGTGTGCCAGAGTATGGGCAAAGTCTGTCTAATTTTAACTGAATTTATGAGCAAAAAAGAAAATGTTAGAGCTGAGCCTCTGCTGCTGTGCGTTTTGGAGCTCTGGAGATGGTTGGGGTGGGCTTAGGATGCCTTTGTAAATGTAACCAGTGGCTGCGTTAGCCAGAGCTAGCCCGGAGTTCTGTTCATCTGCTCTAGTAGTGGTCAGAGCATACCACTCAAGCTCAAATTTGTGTATACGTGTGAGCGTGTGTGCATGTGTGTGTGTGTGTGTGTGTGTGTGTGTGCGCGCGCGTGCGCGCGCACACGTCTGCGCAGAGGCCGGGCAGGACATCAGCGGTCCTGCTCTTTTGTTCTCTACCCAAGCCCCCTGAGATCCAGCCTTTCACTAGACAGCCAGGGAGCTCCCCTGACCCCCTTCCTCCATCCCCGACAGCTGTGGGCACGGCTGTGTGCCGCTCCCAGCCTTCTAGCTGGTGCTGGAATCTGGACTCAGACCTTACGCTTGCCCGCAAGCTCTCTCACTCATGAGGTGTGTCTCCAGCTACAACGTATGGTTTTCAGAACTGTGAAATCGGCGCATTTCTATCTGCCTTGGCAAACTAGGTAAAACTTAGAATCCTTTTCCTTTTCGGTGAAATATCTCTTGTGAGTTACTTTATTGTTTCATTTGTCTACGTTTGCTATTTCCAACTTATTTTCGTTACTTCTTTTTATTGGCAACTAAGCTAACATGAGAATGGTGTTTTAGATGTACTATTAAGTGGGGTTTAGTGTGATCACCCCTTCTGTTCAGTGCCTCAGCCAAGCTCTGCTCTTCAAGCCGGGGCGGCCCTTGTCTCTGTGGACTTGCTTTCTCTTGGTCATGTGACACATAGCCTACTGCATCTGGCTTCACCTGACCTGGCGCTTTTGAAGCTATTCACTTTGTAACGTTATCAATATTTTGTTCCTTTTCATGGCTAAGTGATGTCCCACTGCCCACAGCACACTGCTTGCTCGGCTAGCTACTGATGGATGTGAGATTGCCTTCATCTTTGCTAGTGTGAATCATTTGGCTTTGGACATTGACATGTGGATATTTGAGTATCTGTTTTCATTTCCATCTGGCATGTACTCAGGAGTGGACTGGCTGGGTCATATAGTAGTTCTATATGTGACTTTTTGAAGAATTACTAAATTGGTTTTCACACTGGTGGTGCCATTTTATGGCTCTCATTTTGCTTTGACAGGATAAAATGCACCAATGTATTATTGCAAGTGCTCTTTGACCATAGAGACACAGAGAACTACTGTGTATGAATTATTGTAAATTATATGAAACTACCTTAAGGTGCGGACGGGTGAGATGACAAGCCGGGCAGACGGCTGCGGAACATGGGGAGACCAGACCACTACAGCAGCCCCTGCCACACACATTTTTACTTTCTTAGTTTTTACATTGGTTTTTTCTCAGTGTGTGTTGGGGGTAGTACTTATATGGAGGTCAGAGGACAACTTTCATGATTTGGTTCTTTTCTTATGCCATTCGGGTCCTGGGATCAAACTCAGCCCTCTCACGGCCCCTGTAATTCTTCTCCCAGGCGTAACTTTCGGGTATTCTTTGAGTCAGATCTTGGGCCTTGCCACAGACCTCACAGAGAAGCCAGTTATGACTAATTAATCACCTCGGGGAACTATCGATGTCCTCCAGAATCATAGTATGAACCTTGACTCCCTCAGGGTTTGATTCTATTGAAAGTAGATTCTCAGTGTTTCTGAAGCAGGCTGCTGACAGGCTGATCAGGAGAAAGCTCAGTTGGGTTGTAGTGTGACTGACTGGCGTGGCAGTTTAAAGACGTGTCTAATGATGTTACAGACATGTTTTAACTGTATGCAGATGTGTGAGCTCCTTGCCTGTGCTTGGGTTCCTGGGAGTTCCAAGCCATTTCAAGGTCATGGGCATTTCCCTGCAGTAAGGTGGCCTCCAGATGCAGCCGGCCCTAGTCTCTTTTCTCCTGGGCGTTTCTGTTCTCATTTTAACTCAGTTTTTGCTACCCCCCCCCCCACCCAGCTGACGGGGGCGGTTGCTTGAGCTCCCTCCTTCCTCCTCACAACCCATCTGCAGTCTACCCTGCAGTACAGCAGTGTTCTAATCCAGTCTCTTCACCCGGCCCCCCGGCCCTCACCTCCTGTGCCCCACCTCAGTGACCTCCTCCCCACCTGGATCCTGTCCATTAGACTTGTGAGATTTGGTTTTTAAGAAAGTGTGTTTGCATCAAGTGAAGGGTTATTTAGAATCTGCAGACTCGTGGCAGATCTGCCATGTTCAGGGATGGTAAAAGGCCAGAGCTGTCTCCTGCAACCCTCCCTGGCTTCCCAGCATGACCTCTAATGGAAGGCAGAGGTGTGCTGGCTTTGGGTTGTGCTGCCGTTACTGTTTGAGATGTGGTCTCACATACCCCAGTTGGGCCTTGACTCCTGTTAGTGAGGCTCACCTTGAACTTCTTTCACCCCCACAACTGGCCTCCCCTTCCTGAGGCGCTGGGATTATAGGCAAGTAACTCCATGCTGGGGATAGGACCTAGAGCCACAAGATGCAGGGTCTTGGTCAAAGATGGGAGAAAAATGTTCTAGAGCCGAGTCTGTGGGTTCCTGAGTTGGACGGGTTCTTGTCATGACACTATATGGCTTCCTAACTGAATTGACCCTGTGGCTGGCTGCTTGGCTGTGGGACAAGAGGACCGTGTGACTTGTGAAGTATTCTGTGCCATCTTGGTTCTCTTTTTTGAGACTCGGTGCTGGTTGAAGTCTCGGCAGGCGCTTTGCCTCTGCACACGCTCTGCACACATGCACTGAGTCCCAAGCACAGCCCCCTTCCTAGTCGGCCATTCCTGGACTGTTCAGTGCTGATGGAGAGTCAGGAGCAGTGTGCGGAGGCTTAGAGCTCTGCAGTTTAGCTCAACAGGTACCGCCGATGACAAAACGAGCTCAGTGTCCTTGGACACAGGGCTGCTTCTCCATGGCAACCCCATGCCATGATCGTCAACAGCTGTTGGCACTGTGGGCGGGGGGCAGCGTGGAGGTGGGGCCTCCGATGTCCGCTGTTGGTTTGCTCGACATCAAGTAGGAAGTGACCTTCCCTTCTTTGCCTCTTAAGTTCCTTCAAAAAATTCCTCCTTGCCAAAATGAACCAACTTCAAAGCCAAAACTTACCATCATGAGCCAGCCCAGAACCCTGCAAAGGATGACAAGGGGACGCAATAGTCATATGTAGCTTTTTCCTACTCAGGACTGGAGTTTCAAAGCAACCTTTTCTGTTTGTTTGTTTTTTGAATTTTTAAAAATAAACTTTCTAAATTGCTTAAGGTGCCTGACTTACATTTCGGGTTTTTAGAAACCAGTAAAGTCATGCCCAGGGCACTTTAACTGTGTGTGTGTGTGTGTGTGTGTGTGTGTGTGTGTGTGTGTGTGTGTGTGTGTGGTGTGCATGCGCAGATAGGCATGAATGTGGAAGTTAGAGTTTGATGATGGGTATTTTTCTTAGTCTTTTTTTTTTTTTTTTTTTGAAACATGGTCTCTCACTGAATCTAAAGCTCACCCATTTGGCTAGCTGGCTGGCCACCCCCAGGAATCCTGTCTCTGTGCCCTCCCCATCCACAGGATGACAGGTCCACACGGTTGCACCCAGCTGAAGGTCGGGACTCAGGAGTGTGCACAGCAAGTGCTTCCCTGACTGGGCCCTCCTCAGCCCACACAGCTCTTTAAGTTTATCCCGTAACAGCAATGTGATTTGGAGATAAGTCTTTATTTTGAGACATTTCTGCCAACTCCAAGATGAAAGTAGCTCTGGTGGCTGAAGGGGAGAGGCCCGGGCTCTGACCCCTTTATCACTATGCTATAACTTGGCTTTATTTGCACAACTCACTTCAGAAGATGTCTTGACTAAGAGTAAAGAAATGGGAATTATTTGACCTCATGTGGCAGAGTTGTTTCAGGAACTGGAGTGATGGCCGATGTACCTTTGTTTGCACAGGAATTACCTGAGCAATGGGAAACCACCAAGAAGATTGCAGCCATGGTCAGACAGGAAGTCTCCCCGCTCCAGAATGCAGAGGTCACGCGTATACGGAAAAAGTGTGTGTTGTTTGATGTAAGTTAGTTTCTGGGTTTGTGTTCATTTAATGTCAAGGGAAGTTTGGCAGGCGTAATTGGAGCTCTGTGACTGACACTCCCCCCCCCCCCCGAGCAGGTAAAGCAAGCAGAATTCAGAGACAGATTTGGAAGCTACGCCCCTCTTGGGTTTAGGGCAGAGGACCCGTACTCCGTGCTGGATAAGGTAACTCACCCTCGCCTGAGTGCGCGGCAGTGGCCTGTCAGAAAGGAGCTCTCCTTTCCCTGTGTTATGTTGTTTTCAATGGTGTCTCCTCCAATTACCGCATCATGAAGATAACGCCACACGTGAAGATAATGGAGGAATACATGGAACTCTTCCCACACGTCAAGAGTGTCTTCAGCCTTGGAGGCACAGGCCTGAAACCCTGTTGCTTGTGAGCCTGAGGCAGGGCCGTGCAAGTCCAGGCTGGCCTCGGCTGAGGACTGAGTTCAAGGTGTCCCACCTCAAAACAAAAAGTGAGGATGGGACACAGATCAGCGCAAACACAGCTCACCTGGTTTCTGGGGGAGGTCTTGAGTTCAAGTCCCAATAGACATATAAGCATGCGTGTGGGGACACACACACACACAGTAAGAGGGGGATAAAAAAAAAAAGGATGTTTTAAAGCATATTCCATTTTAATTACCACGGCAGCTCGATGAGATAGTGTCAGTTTTTCTCCTTTCAGATGAGAAAATCAGCGTATAGTGACTTTTTCTTTCTCTGCAGATTACACCTCACAAATTTCACAGATATGAGTTCAGCTCTGGCTATCTTAATCTTTAAGGAGATCAGCAATGCTGCTCTTCCCGTGTAACAGCTTTCTCCCGTTTTCCAGTGTGGAGGCTGGTGTGGGGCTTTGCCAGTAAATGCCTGGTGAACGCTGCCGCCTGCGGCCAGCGGAGTGTGGCTGACCCCTGGAAAGCTCGTACGCCTGGTGTAAATATTGCTGCGTCTCCCAGCGTTCATTTCTCATTACACGAATTCGCTTCAATCCACATACCATTCATAGAAGACTTGAAAGGATTCTTCTATCTTTGTGTTAGAAAAACACTTCAGGATCTCACCCTAGCAGCCCAAGGGGTACAAAAATGCCCCTGTGAGGGTGAGAATGTTTCCATTCGGGGGCTGGTACCCTTTAGGGTTCTTCCGTGGCCTCTGTCTTCATGCTTGGCATAGTATTTACCTCAGAATGGTGTCCAAATTGACTTAGCTCATTATGCATTTTCCATATCTGGCTTTGAACTGAAACTTGTTTGCTTTGACACTGTTCAGAAAACACCACTCTGGAGTCTTCTCTGTCTGGCTGAAGAAAGTTAGTTTATATTCATTGAAAAGGGGTAAGTTAGCATATGTTAATAAAGAATTGTTAAAGGACTGTATAAACTCCAGGTGGTCTGAGCAGACTGAGGGTGAGAAAATGCTTTTTTCTACTTGACTCACCAATATGTTGTGGGCAAACATTTACGACAGATACGTATTGAATCTTACCATTTCCACACAAACCGCAGCAGCTTATAGTTGCATGTTTAACACTGAGAGGTGCTTATCCTATGCCTTTCAGGACGCATGGCAGATACTTCAGTGGCACAGGCTGGGTTCCTTTCTCTTGTCGTTCTTTGGCTGTGTTGGCTCAGCTTGTTAATCTAATACTCTGAGATCGGACTCAGACAGAGGCATGCATATTCTTGTTCTGCAGTGACATTGGGATCTTCCACCTTAGGCTTCTCACCCTACATGGAAGCCACCGACCTTCCAGGGATAAGGGGTGACGGACTGTAACATTCCTTCCTTCCTTCCTTCCTTCACTCCTTCCTTCCCTTTCTCTTTCCTTGTTGAGATTCCATAGTAAAGGCCTGGGCTTTGTGCAAAGCTGAAGATGGGGAATTATTCAAGACAAAGGCTGTTGGCTTTGAGGAGCATGCAGGCTGTGAGGAGTCCTCTTGTATAAAAAGTTGCTGGATGCATCACAGATGTGCAATTGTAAATTTGGTGCTATGCTCAAAGAAAGTGAGAGAAATCTCTTATCAGCAGGATAGAGCATTTGCGAGGAGGTTGAAAGTAGAGGAGGTGCCAAAGCTAGGCTGCTCTAGGGACTCATGAACACACTGGAGCACACGGGAACATACCAGAAGCCTGCAGCTTTTAGGTGGACACTTTTGCCACAAATAGATGTTTGTTTCAAAACAGATCACAAGCTCACTGAGGAAGCTCTAGGCAAGTGCATCCAAAGTCTGCAACCATCCAGGACCTCTGAGCTTCCTGTTGGCCCTTGCTAAGCCTCAGAAC
The DNA here is from genome assembly GCA_010120015.1 of Rhombomys opimus. Lineage (NCBI taxonomy): Eukaryota > Metazoa > Chordata > Mammalia > Rodentia > Muridae > Rhombomys > Rhombomys opimus. The sequence goes on from REGO01000208.1 coordinate 1,455,304, forward strand.
AACATTAAGGAAGAGGAAAGGGTCCTCTGGGGCCTATAAATATGAGCCTGTTGTCATAAGCACATATTCCCTTTCCAGCCTCTCAGGGATCACAGACTTTCCCAGGCTGCAAACAGAAGTGGCCACAAGTAGCTCTTTTCAGAACCCAGTAGCAGCAAACTCAAATCTCTGGAGAAGATGGTCTCAGTCTTGATCTAGTGCCCTCATGGGAGCAAAACCAAAGCAAGTCAAATACCAGCGAGCCATAAACCAGTACAAAACCAGCTACCTGGGAAGCCGCAGAAGCCCAGGTGCAGGGACATGTAAACATTTCAGATACTAGAAAGAAAATGAGCATACTGGAATAAAAAATGAACGGTGCTCAGTTTTGAGTATCAAAATGATGAGGTGAATTTGGGAAAGTACCAGTTACATAAGGAAAAGAAAATTACAGTTGCCTAAGACATAACTCAGCAGATAGGAGAGGAGCTAGTTACATTTGGAAAAAATGGAAAAGTGCATGTTAGGTTGGAAGAAATGACTCAGAATCCAATGAAGAGGTACAGGAAGTGGGGAATCAAGGGGAAGACATTCTACCGTACCTAACTCTAATGTCCTAGAAAGAAAAAACAGCATGAGGCTAGACTGAGGCTTCTCTACAGCTGGACAAACGTGAATCTCTGGATTCAGAAGCTGAGTAAGTCCCAGCTGGGGTAAGTGAAAGTTTTGTCTGGTTCTTCGCAGGGAACTGCAGAGTACCAAAGGCGCAGACAAAGCCAGGCAGGCAAAATGTCTCTCAGCAACAACGGGAACATCTTCCAAATCCTGAGTCAGATCGGATTTCAGTAGGAGGGAAACTGAGGCACACTAGATTTCAGAACATTCGAGTGAACTCACTGCCCAGAGATGGCTGAAGGATCTCCTGCTGCCTTTGCCCCCAGGAAACGGGGCAGCAAAGTCAAACGTCACTTCCAGGACAGACCACGCTCCACCAGACCTTGGATGGCAGTGGCCTACGAACAACAGCCCAGGAAAGCCGAGAACTGCTGGCACAGACCAGATTACACAGGGCTTAAAAGCTTCAGCACGAAGTGCTTGTTTTCGTAACAACATAACCGAGCAAGAGCTTCTTCCAGAAATAGTTATCCTATGGTGTTTTTCTCATCGCTGTGTCATAGTGTCTGACAAGACCGATGTCAGGGGAAGGGTTTGCTAGGGCGCAGTCCGAGGGTGGGTCAGGGCAGGATGGCACAGAGCCGGGAGTGTGGGGCGTCTGCACACGGAGAGCAGTGGTGCCCTGCTGCCGGTCAGCTCGCCACCTCCCTGTTCAGCCCACGGGATGTGCCGCCCTGCTTAGGGCAGGGTTTCACCTCAGGTGTCCCAGTCGAGGAACTCACGCCCACAGGACTGTCTTCTTGTCTGTTTTCAAATGTGTTTGTTTTTTAAGTACAAAATTTTCCTAAGTCCGGTTTTCTGTGGATCATATACAATCACAAAGGCTAAATTCAAACTCTACTTGTTACAAACAAGTCTGAAACGAGTGAGGGAGGTCTGGAAGAATGGTCTCCGGCATTTCTACTCACCTAAGGAAACAGTGCTGTGGGTGCAAACAGCACAAGGCTTACACACCTTCCTGTTTCAAGGCATGACATATACACTGGAGAGAAGAGACAGGAAGTCACTTCAACAAGTGAAAAGATGGGTGTAAGCACGACCCGTCCACCAGGGTGCAAAGCACACTGAGCACAGAGTCCACCACTGCCAGCACCTGGCCTTCAAACCATCTCCTTTATCAAATCAGACTGAGGCCACGCCTTGCTCCTCTATGCTCAGATTTTCACTAGTTTACAAGTAAATCTGAAGTCCTCTGAAGCTACCTGAGTACCTTGTGCCAGGAAGGGGAATGCTTTTTACTTGGCTGCAGGAAAGGCAGGAAGAGTGCAAAAAGGGAGCAGTGATGGAGGGATGAGTGAAAGTGGGCAGCCGCTGATGACACTGCCAGCCATTGGTGGCACAGAGGCCCCAGGATGTTCAGCAGAGGTTTACACTGGAAGATGTGGGCTTGTCTTCTAGATCTTATAGATTACCAGTCTTGTCAAGATGACAGTATGAACCACCTCAGTGAGGTCAGTACCAAAATGAATCACTAGGAACAGAAACAAAAAGTAAGTAGGATTGATTAGGACCTGGTGTGGCAGCTCACCTGGAGGGCATTTAAAATGTGTGGGAGGATGCAGATGTCATATGTAAATGTCCTGCTATTTGATGGAGGACTAAGTGTACTCAGATTTGGGACCTAGGGCGGGTTCGGAAGCCGGTCTCCTGTAGGTGTGGAGGTACAGCAGACTGTGCAACTGGCCAGTGTGCTGACACTTAAAAATCTCTATGATGGCGTGAACGTGTTCTCACTATACCAACACCAAAACAAATACGTATGTTAAGAAGATGCATATTTTAAAACATGTACATGATAAACATAAATATTTCCTTGTTAAAACTTAAAATTGATGGATCATAAAAAGATCAAATGTTGATTTTTAATGTTAAGAAAGAAGAAAACTAAAGAAATTCAGTTGTTGGATTTGGGGAGGAAGACGGAAGGGTGAAACAGAAAACACATTTGGTTCTCTTTGCAAAGCTAGTCACTTTCTGTCACATTGCAGCCAAAACAGGAGGAGCACAGGAGAAGTAGGTTGCAGAAACAGCAGGGGAGGGGGGAGGGACCCGGGGTGGCTGCGCTTCCCTTCCCCCTCTGTGCTACCCAGTCTTCACTGTGTGGACATGTCGCTATTAACGAAAGTAAAATGAGAACTTGCTCATCAAAACGGGAAAACAAATTAGTTAACACTGGATGTAAAACAGTAGCTTTTCCATGTGACAGGATAGTACATAGTGGATCTTGGCAAAGGCCAAGATTGGGTGAAATTCAGACACAGGTGTGTGTGAATGACTGTCCTCTGGGTGCTCTCTGGAATGAGTTCTTGAGTGGTGTTTTCGGAGCAGTTTCGTTCCTTCCTCCCTCTCTTCCCCCCTCCCTTCTTTCCTCCTCCTCCTCTCCTTCCTCCCTCCCTTCTTCCTTCCTTCCTTCCTTCCTTCCCTTTTTCCTCCTTTATTCCTTCCTCCCTCCCTTCTTTCCTCCTTCCTTCCTTTTTCCTTCCTTCTTCCTTCCTTCTTCCTCCTTTCTTTCATTTCTTCCTTCTTCCTTACCTCTTTCCCTCCTTCCTTCCTTCTTTCTTCCTTCCTTTTTTCCTTCCTTCCTCTTTCTTCCTTCATTCCTTTTTTCCTTTCTTCCTTCCATCCTTCCTCCTTTCTTCCCATCTTCACAGTGTCTTACTCTGTGGCCTAAGCTGACCTTGAACTCTTAGTGATCCTCCTGCCTCAGCCTCCTGCATGCTGGGGTCATTTCTAGAAAGCATTGCTCACATCTAACATTGTTTTCCTTTTTTTTTTTTTTTTCTTTCTTTTTTGGTTGTTTTTGTTTTGTTTTGTTAGACTAATCATTAAAAAGCTAATTTCTGACATGGAACCTCCCTTGTCCTTGAACAAAGTCCCAGCTGCACAGTAAAACCAAGAAGTCAAAAGCACTCTACAGTCTGCCAATAATTAAACCAGAGCTTTTACTTAAAATTTCACAGTTTGGACACTGCGGTAGCAGAGCCAAGGATGGCTTGGCTTCAGCGTGCAGTGTGTCTTCTCCTCAGGCAAATCAGGAGCTGCAGACCCTGGAGGAAGAGCTGGGGCAGATGCAGGACTGCACGCGCCTCTTTGAGGTGGCCCTTCCGGAGTACAAGCAGATGAATCAGTGTCGCAGGGAAATCCGGCTGCTCAAGGGCCTCTGGGACGTCATCTTTTATGTCAGGGTAAGATGGTTTCTGGCAGCGTGCTTCTCCTGCGTGAGTTTTTCAGTCAACGTTCAACTTTGACGTCTCCATCAGTCTGTTTGGGTTTCATGGTGGCTTAATGTGTCCATACATTAGGTTTCGCTCCTGGCCCCTGTTCTCAGAATTAAGGCTCATCTGCCTCTGTTATTGAAAGATTTGGCTTGAATATCTGTTGTTTGTATCTTTACTTCAAGGTAAAACCTGGTATAATGAGCTCACTGCCTCAGATCCTTTGGGGGAGTTGTATAAAATATGAATAAAAATTAATATATAAATATGTGTTAAGTGCACAGATGGCCGAGCATACAAACTCACAGACATCCTGTTTGTACTTTCTGTATGCATACACAAACTGACACTGAAAATATTAACATGTGATTAATACTGAAAGGTTACATATAAGAAGTTCTAGGAAAATAATACATCTTGCATAAATTTAAGTCAGTTGAAAGCCATGTAGAAATATATTAACAAGATGTAAAATATATAAATGTAAAAGATGATCAAAATAGATTAGTGAAATTTCTGTTATAATAAGAACTTTTGGTGATAGCCTATATTATATTGTATATAGAATTTAGAAGCCTATTTAATAATATGTTTATCGCTTTATTAAAACTGTACAGGATGAAATGGTAGGGGCTATGCAGAACTTATGATTGCTACTAGAAATTAATGTATTATGGCATTTTAGCCTTAAGCTTGACATGTTTTGACAGTTATTTTGTTTTAGTAATGAAGTTTTGACAAGTGCAGTTAATATTTTAAAAAATCATCTTTCTACTGGTGGAGAGGCCCTGTCTCACCAGTTTATATATTTCGCTGTGGAGAATCACTCCCACCAAATGTTGACACGTTTATCTCCTTGTGCATTTTCAGGGAAGCATTGATAATTGGACTAAAACCCAGTGGAGGCAGATTAACGTGGAGCAGATGGAGGCAGAGCTCAGAAGGTTTGCCAAGGCGAGTTTCCTACCTAACTGCCGGGCAGAGCCATTTATCTTTCTCGGCACCACCTCCCTCCGTCTTCCCCTGCCTAGTATTTGCTGTATTGGACTGTTTTTCCTTATTTACTTCAATCAGAATGAGACAAGACAGTATTTTTCCCACTCTCGGGCAGTTGTACATCTCGTCAAGCCTGCCCTTCTTTGACAGAGCAGATAAAGTACGTTAGTACGCTTTTGCGTGTTAATGGGTGTGTGGGAGACAGCCCTGCCCCCCCACCCCAGCATGTTATAGCTGTCTAGAGTGGAGAGGAAGACTGTGGCCATCAGTGCTGAGCGCCTGGGTTAGACTTGAGCCTCTGGTGTCTTCCCTCAGCAGCCATGGGCCTTCTGTATCTGAAAAGGTCCCGTGGCTTTGGCTATTGGGGTCACATCTGGATTCACAAGGACTATTATGACCTTTGTCACTGGTGGTTACTCCCGCACCCCGGAGGGTGCCGTGTGCATAGGTCTTTCCTTCCTTAGTTTAGTGCCTCCACTAGTCCCTCAGCTGCAGGTGGCCTGGAGAAAGCAGAAATGCCCTGGACAAGGTCAGCGTGGTGGAAGACAGTCAAAACTGTCAGGCCCTGCCAGGCAGCTACGGGCTGTAGGCTCTTCCTCAGAGGCTCCTAAGGGAAGCGTGGACAAAAATAGAGAGAGGGAGGGGAGGGGAGAGGGAGGGGAAGAAGAGGGAGGAGAAGGACGTAGGAAGAGGAGGAGAGGGAGAGAGAGGGGAGGGGAGGAGAGGGAGAGAGAGGGGAGGGGAGGAGAGAAAGAGAGAGGGGAGGGGAAGAGAGGAAGAGGGAGAGAGGGGAGGGGAGGAGAGGGAGAGGGAGAGAAAGGGGAGGGGAGGAGAGGGAGAGAGAGGGGAGGGGAGGAGAGGGAGAGGGAGAGAAAGGGGAGGGGAGGAGAGGGAGAGGGAGAGAAAGGGGAGGGGAGGAGAGGGAGAGGGAGAGAAAGGGGAGGGGAGGAGAGGGAGAGGGAGAGAAAGGGGAGGGGAGGAGAGGGAGAGGGAGAGAAAGGGGAGGGGAGGAGAGGGAGAGGGAGAGAAAGGGGAGGGGAGGAGAGGGAGAGGGAGAGAGAGGGGAGGGGAGGAGAGGGAGAGGGAAGGGAGGGAGAGGGAGGAAAGAAACAAGTGGGTCCTTGGTGGCTTTCTTACTGCTTCAGGGTCCTGACCCAGGTGAATTCTGCACTCAGCTTGTGTCTCTGCCCACTTTGCTCTCCCAGGCTGCCCTGAGCTCAGCCCCCCCCACCCACCCAACCCAGAGCTAATGGGGCTGCTGTGCTGTAGCTAATTCTGTGCTCACCCCTCCCCCATTTCCTTTGCCTTTGGTTTTTGTTCATCCCAGTGACAACCCCACTTCCACTGCGGGTTTTTACTCTTAAACCAACTGGCACCATCTTTTACCAAGTTTTATTCTGGCTTTTGTTATTGCTCCCTGGGCCAGGGTGAAGGCCAAGTGTGGGCTCTGTTCAAAACATCTTCAGAACGTAAGTGGTTCCATCCCAGGACTGAGCCCTTCTGGACTTAGTCTTCCACGGGATTCCAGTTAGCTCTCCTGCATAGCAAACCCGGTACCTAGCTGGCTTGCTCACAGTGGACTCCTGCCTCAGAGTGAGTGGATCCTTTCACATTTCTCTAGGTTAGCTGTAGTCCAGTGGCCCTCAACCTTCCTAATGCCGTGACCCTTTAATGCAGTTTTGTATGCTGTGGTGACCTCAGCCATGATGTTACTTCGTTTCTACTTCATAGCTGTAATTAATTTTGCTACTGTTATGAGTCATAACATAAATACCTGTGTTTTCTGATGGTCTTAGGCAACCCCTGTGAAAAGTCGTTCAGATATGGAGGGCTCTTGACCTACAGGTTGAGAACCACTGGTCTAGAGGACCTGAGACTTTTTCTTTCTTGTGTTTTTTTTCCGTTTGTTTATATAGCTAGCCCAGGGTAGCCTCTTCTCCGGCTTCGCTGTCATTCTTAGTCCATGGATGGAGCCAGGTCCATGAATTCTCCCAGAGGAGGTAAATTGTATGCGTAATATATTCTTCTCTATAGCGATCTGGGCCTTTCCCCTATATTTTTTTAGGAAATTTGGTCACTGGACAAGGCTGTCCGCGTCTGGGATGCTTATTCCGGCCTGGAGGGCACTGTGAAGGACATGGCCACCTCGCTGAGAGCCATTGCAGACTTGCAGAGCCCTGCCCTCAGGGACAGGCACTGGCAGCAACTGATGAACGCTATTGGGGTGTGTACTGGGGCCCCTTACTGGGTCATGCTACATCAAAGTGTCACTCCTGCTCGCCCCATCTGACATCCTGTGCAACACGTGAGAAAGCCTCTAATCATCTCATGTAAGGTCAGGGTCCTCGAACCCCTGCAGCTGAGGACCCCACGAGCTCCGTCCTTACCCCTTTATAGCCTGCGGGCTGTGTGACCTCAAGAAAGTCACCTCACTTCTCTAGTTTGGGTTTACTTTTATGATAAGGATTCTGTCAGTTTTTCTGCATTCTAGCTGCCCTAGAAGGAGCAGGTGAGAAGAAATACGGCATTTTACAGAAAGCAGCTAGTCACTTGTGTGCCCTGAAAAGGACCGGATGGTTTGGACGGTGGCAGGGGCTCTTTGTCACTCTCTAGGGATGGTGAACGTACTGAGAACCGTTTCAGGGTGGGAAAGCTGGAGGGGATGGCAGCTTACCCAGAGCCAGGCATCCTCATGGGACCTCGAGGAGATGGCTTTTCTGCAGCCGGCTAGCCAGACTCCTGCCACTTGTAAAGGACACGAGCTGACTTTGGGCTGTAGAAAGAATCAGGTTCTTGTTAACCTAATGCTGAGTGGGGGGAGCAGAGGCTAACAGAGAGGAATGTGAATTCTTTCACATAATAAACCTGAATGATGGCAGGAGTAAGAATAATTTTTGCCAAGCCACTAAGATTAAATTAGTGGTAAAAGTAGGTCATAATATGAGTGACTGGAAATTATGTTCTGGGAGCTCTTCAGAAGAAAAGACAAATGGGCTGCTGCCGGGTTCCTGGGCTTTCAACCAGATTATAACAAATGAACAGTGGGGATCTCTTTAGAAAGGAGGTTTATGGGCAACAGCGATGGGCCACAGGTTGAAAGCGGAAGGGTGGGAAACAGAAGAAAGCACGGGGTCTGGACGTGACGGAGACATGGCCCTAGGCTGCCGCAGACACCGCCGAGAGGACAGCTCAGGAGCCGTGGGCTGAGCGGAGCGACACACTGCACTCCTCTCAGGAACCGCCACTAAAATCTGTCACCTCCTCCCAACCAGGTCAGGTTTTCAGTAAGTGACAGCACAACCCTGGCAGATTTGCTGGCTTTGCAACTGCACCGAGTAGAAGAAGACGTGAGGGCCATCGTTGACAAGGCCGTGAAGGAGATGGGCACGGAAAAGGTCAGAGCTCGCTGGCTGGGGCGTGGGCCCTACCTGTGTCCCTTCTCATGCTGGCTCGGATGTGAACAGTACCTGCAGTGGGGTAGCCTTGAAGCCCTTCTCACACCTCCACCCCGTCAGGGAGGAGTGTGTACAGCTCAGATCCAGCAGAGTAGTTCTGGTGTGATGTTTGGCCCTTTGCAGTAAAGGGGTTTACTCCCCCATCCTGTCCCTGTGAATCTTCTAGGGAGGAAGAGGCCGGTCACTTCATATCATTTATTTTCTAAGTTAGCAGACACTAATTTTAAATAGTTATAATTATCTACTTATAAGTAGAAGCATTAGTATTAAGCGTTCTTGAGTTCTAGGTCTTGGCTGAGCTATTAGCCCTCAGTTGAAGTTTGTGTGTTTTAATTAATCGGTTCTTCCCTTTCCCAGGTCATTGCTGAAGTCAGCCGCACCTGGGAACACCTAGAGTTCTCTTACGAGGCTCACCACCGGACAGGCACGCCCCTGCTCAAGTGTGACGAGCAGCTCTTTGAGACCCTAGAGCACAACCAGGTGAGGGGGGTAATTATAGATCGTAATTTTAATTAACAATTTTAGACATTTTTTTTCCCCAGAATTCACACACAAAGTCCAATTCACTTGTTTACTGGGCGCCCGCCTACTGTGAGGATCAGGAGCGTGAACATCCCTCAGAGGACTTGTGGTTCAGAAAGAGGACACAGATGAGTCCCCCAGGGTGCTGAGGACAGACAGACTGAGTCCGAGGATGCTAAGGACAGACTGACCCCTAGGGTTCTGAGGACAGACTGACTCCAAGGACATTAAGGAGAGACATACAGACTCCTAGGAGACTGAGGAGAGACAGACTGATTCATAGGAAACTAAAAATAGACTTTTGAAGAGCTAATGAGAGAAAGCGGCCTTCCAGCCTGGGAATGTGTCAGAGGGTTCCTTGTAGGTGATGGTACTTAGGCTAGGCCTTAAAGGACAGGCTGGCCTTCGAAGACAACATGGCCACAGAAAGGGATCTCTGTGCAGTGGGGCCGTGTTGTTAATTCGTGGGACACCTGAACGCGGCCACCGCTCTCCTCAGAACACACTTCTCGTTTTCGTGGGCTTCAGAAGGCAAGCCTGGAGACACGGGCGTGAGCATAGCATGTGTGGCCTTGAACTTTAAGAATAAGAGCTGGGCGTCTCCTTAGACCCTGTGAGAAGAGCTGTAGGGGAGAACCTTGAGAAGGTCCTGAGCCACAGGAGCACTAAGATTCTGGGCTGGCCTCGTGTGGCTGTCATGTCTATGAGGCAGAAGTCAGCCCAGAGCCCAGCACACAGGCTCGGGGGCAGGAGGACTGGGAGGCTGTGGTCACCATCAGCACTGTGGAGTCTCGAAAGCTTCACAGGTCCTGTGTGGGCTCCCTGTGAGGGCCAGGCGGCGGGCGGTGAGCCCTCCGGGTGCCTCTGTGGGTCCTGGCGGGGAGCCCCTGGGCCACCAGAGCCGCTGACCAGCACCCCCCACCCCAGGGCCAGCTGCAGGCTCTCCTCCAAAGCAAGCACGTGGACCACTTCATCCAGCATGTCCTAAGCTGGCAGCGCAGGCTGAACTCGGTCGACGCGGTCCTCGCTACCTGGATGGAGGTCCAGCGAGCCTGGGCACACTTGGAAGGTGTCTTCACCTGCTCAGAGGATGTCCGGGTCCAGCTCCCGGAGGACGCCCGAAGATTTGACGAAGTGGACGCTGAGTTCAAGGTTGGTCAGTCGGGCTGTTGGAGTGACGTTTGGACAGCATGAAAGTCAATGTGAGATGCAGGAAACATCCCTGACTGTGCGACACAGGAAACATCCCTGTTAGATACAGAAAAATGCAGCTTGGACACTTGAGTACATAGGAGTCAGAAAGCGGGAATTTTAGGTTTTACACATCTTGCCACCTACACACCAGCTATCAGGGCTGCCGTTGTGGCCCCACAGAGCCATGGAGACTTCAGAATGACTGCTCAGTAAAATGACACCACCAGACACTGTTCTGTGCACAGAAGCGTGTCCCAGCGGTCCTGGGGGCTGCTGAGACCATTCATACAGTGCTGAGGGAGGAGAAGGGACGAGGTCTCACGCCTGTCACCCTTTCACGCAGGAGCTGATGCTCCAGACGGCCACCGTGAGAAACGTGTTAGCAGCCACAGGCAGACCCCTGCTCCAGGAGAAGCTGAAGGACCTGCAGCTCAGGTGAGAGAGCAGGGGTGGGGGGCAGCCGTGCCCCCACCGTCCAGTTGTGTCTGCCCAAGCGTGTGCGGAGGCCTCTGCGCTCTGGCTGCTCCTGAGTGTGGGGCAGGCCTTCCTGTGACTGCTCTGTTGCTCTGTTCTCCCACGTTGTGCATGCACGGCGCAAACGCCTGCTGTGTGCCCACACTCAGGGCAGCGCCCGGTCAGCCCAGGCGTTAGTCTGGGTGTGTGGCCCTCCGTCCCTCCCTCCCTTGGTGCTCCCCCTCCTTTGCTATTTTGCTGTTTTGGTTCCAGAATATCCCTGAACTCATGGGGATCCTCCTGCCTCAGCTTCCCGAGTACGGCATCACGGGTGTGAGCCACTGCCTGCTATATACTTTCCCTCCACTCTGTGTCACCCCGAGGGACACCTCAGAAGCTCAGCCTTCAAGTCCCTCTCCCGAGGGCAAAGCTGAGTCTGGATTAAAGTAGGCCAGTCAGCAGACAGCTGACAGGACGGGCAGTGTGGTGGCCTCAGCCGGGCTGAGGAGGGAGCCGTTCTCATCTCATGGCTTCCCCGAGGGGGAGGGGGAGGTCATATGTGTTTGCAGTGTGCCCCTGCAAGAGTTCTTCACCTGAGCACTGCCACACCCATTCCTCCAAAGAAGCAATGAGGGCCGTGAGCCAAAGCCTGTGTGATGGTGTGTGTGTGTGTGTGTGCCCCCTGCCCTGCCTGGGTGTGTTGTGTTTGTAAGCAGGGGTGGGCAGCCATGACACAGTGAGCTTGCGGGTTGATGGCATCTTGGAAGGTGCAGTTCTTTCCGTGGAGGAGTGTTGGCGGAGGCACAGGCCGTGCTCACGGGCCGAGTGCTCACGGAGCTTTCGTTGGTGCAGGCTCTCTGTGTGCGCCAAGGCCCTGGCAGAGTACCTGGACACCAAACGCGCCGTCTTCCCCCGCTTCTGCTTTGTGTCGGCGGCCGACCTGCTGGACATCCTCTCCGGGGGCTCTCGGCCCTCACAGGTAAGAGCGCCGCCTTCCCCGCATTGGCACACGCCATCTGGAACAGAATCTGCCTAATGCAGCGTGGACGGGAGGAGGGGCAAGTGCCCAGGGCAGGGGCAGCAGTGAAGCCAAGGGCTCAGCGTCCGGGGAGAGTGACACGGCAGGCCGCAGTGCTTGGGGAAAGCGTGTCCCGGCTGAGGTCACCGGGGCACTTCAACTTGTCCTCACACCTTCGGGCTCCCCTGGCTGGGCACGCGTGCCCGACCCCTCACGGCAGCAGGGAGAGCGAGGGGAAGCTTAGGTTCTCGTAATCTGAGTGCTGAGAGCGGGCACACTGTTCTGAGACCGCCGTCCTGTGAACCTGCCCTCAGTCTCCACCCATTTGCACAACTTTGAGAGTGCTGGTGGCGCTCGGGGCAAAGCGTGTGCGTCACCATCGTGAGGTCCTTCGTGCAGGGGCACGAGGCGTCCTCACTCGCGTTCTCTCGGAAACCCGTGTTCCTCACAGGTCTGAGCACTCGCTTTGGCGGGCAGTGTTTGTAGGGATGATTGTTTCCGTGCTCACTAGTTCACTTTGAGGACTGAACTGGCACAAGGAGGCCTTTCTGCAGACACTCTAGTCAACATGGATGGCCTGCTCCGGGCCCCATCCGGGCCCTGTTTGTGTCTTAACACTCGCTCTGGTGGCTGTGCAAATCTCCGTGGCTCGGCTGTCCTCCCGATTCTCCAGGGTGTGCAGCGCTCAGCCGGGGCTTAAAATGATGTCTTTTCAAACGTGGGCATCAGCAGTACACTTACCTTGCACGAGTTCTCGCAGGTGCCCTGAGGGCACCTTGCACTAGTACTCACTGATGCCCTGAGGACCAGCAGGTGGAGGTCCATGGGGAGGGCAGTCGCGAGCTGCCCATTAACCCCTCAGGGCCCAGACACGTTCCAAGCTCACATGCTTCTGACACAAGCTCAGATCTCTACCCAGACGGTAAGGGATGTGTGTGGGTGTGCAACATGACAGCGCCGTCTCTTTTAGTACAGCCTCTCTCCAGCAGTAAACACGCATGTTCCTGATCTGTCAAGCAGCGTGAATTCTGCGCAGTAGTGAGCACACGATGCTGTTAACCCCAAGTGTGCCCTGCTGAACACCTTTGCACTAGCAGCAGACCCTTTCGATGCACTCTGGGCGGGTGTCGTGAGTTCTTGCTCCATTTTTCTCATGAAAAGTGAATGAGGACACCCTGAACAGTCAGACCAGGCTGGACGCCCACCTACCAATGAACTGGGCTTCACGTGGTGCTTGGGCGACACAGGGGTGTTCCCTCCCTTCTCTGGACATGTGGCAAGGAACAGCTCAGGGGTGTGACTTGTACTGCGAGGACTGAACCCAGGAACTCACACGTGCTACGTGCACACACGTTCCTTTCCAGCCCTTTGCTGCCATTTCTTCACTGACCCCGGGTGTCTGGCAGCAGCGACTGTCGGTTCCCACACTCAGGAGTGAGGATCCATGTGCTGACTGTCAGGCAGCAGCGACTGTCGATTTTCACACTCAGGAGTGAGGATCCATGTGCTGACCATCAGGCAGCAGCGACTGTCGATTTTCACACTCAGGAGTGAGGATCCATGTGCTGAGTGTCAGGTAGCAGTGACTGTCAGTTTCCACACTTGGTAGTGAGCGTTACAGACCATGCAAGTCCTCGTGGGGCTAAGGGACCCACCCCACGGCAGATGCTGAGCTCCACGCCAACCCTCACAGCCCTCACATATAGGTTGACGTGTGCACATGTGCGCCTGTGTGTGCACGGAGGGTATGTAGGCCTCGGAGGTCAGAGGGCAGCAGGTCCACGCGCTGGGGCCATGTGGAGTCGTAAGCCGCTGTGAGCCGCAGCCACAGGCAGGTGTGAGCCGCAGACGTGGTGCCAATCCAGCATGCACTTGCTCCCAGCACCTGGCTGTCTTCATGGCAGAGCAGATGTTGGACTCCAGGTCCTGGGGCTCAGCGACCACTTGAAGTGTCACACCTTGACCACAAGATGGTATTCTTCTGCAGAGAGCTCAGAGGAGAGAGGTCTCGGGCGTGGGCGCAGGCGAGGGCTTGCAGAGACAAATCTTCATGCATCGTTTCATTATACTTTAAATTTTATTTCCTTATTTGTCAAGTGGGAAAACATCTATGAATTTTTATAGTTTCCATCTATAAATTTTTGAACGATGGGTTAATTTTTGATGAGCTAATTGTATAAAATCATGAAAATATTAAACATGATATGGTAGAAGTGGCCACCAATAGGTCTTCTCCCTGTCTCATCTCTTCCGTCCAGCTTGCTTCTCCTTACACACCCATGTTTGTCTAGTCAGTGAATCAGTGCAAGAGGCTCTTGGGCTCTTTGCACTCAGCCTTACCCTGTGCTGCTCTTGGAAGCTGTGACCTTCCCACACGAGTCAGTTCTAATTTGCTGGCTGATGAACACAGGCCCAAGCCAGCACCTGGGCAGCCATCACCACATTAGAGAAACCACAGAGTGCTAGCCAACCACAGAGGTGTGGTTGCCAGAACTATCTAGGGACTGAAGCTTCCAACACAGTTACCGCAGGCGGCCGAACTGCCACGGTGCGGAGCCACTAAATCTTGGGGTTTAGAGGGAGTTGGTGATTCTTCCAAAGCTCATTGCTGTATGTTGCTTCTGTGTTCATACACGTTTATAAGAACATTTATGTCCATCAAGGCCTTGGTAAGCTACTGCTTTAGAATGAAAGGTTGTATCTGAAATGAAAATATGAAGTTTTAATTTTGAGGCTAGTGTCTTCCTCCTTAATCCCTTCTTCTCTCCCTCTCTTTTCTTTTTCTGTCTTCCTTTTTCCTCTCTTTTCCCTGTGGGTTTTTCCCCCCTGAGGAGTTCTTGCAGTAGCTATAGCATTATTCTGACTTGTGGCTATGGAAGGCTGATGAAAATGCTGTCAACCCTCGTGTTTCATTGCCTCTTTTGAGTTTGCATAGGTATGCCCTCAATCTTTAACATCACTTTGTGTTCTCTCTCAAAACTCACCTGATGAGATTCCAATATCAAACGCACCAAGTGGTTAACATTTAAAAATTCACAATCTTAAATAATATGGATGTGGGACAGTGGGAATGTTAACGCCTAGTCACTGCGATTGTAAACTGGAATAAATACTCAGGAAAGCTATCCAGCAGTTTCTTAAATGGAATATGCAGTTTATTTCCTTGGCTTACCCCCAGGAATGGGTACATACATCCACAGAGAAGCACACAGCCCTTTCTCCCTGCACTCCCCCAGCGGAAACACCTTCAGCGTGTCTAGCAACTGGATGGCAAGTACACTCAGTGTCCTCACCGCTGGAATGCCACATGGCAGAGCGCAAAGGCGTCCTGTACCTGCTAACGTGAACAATTCTGTGGGATATAATGTGACACAGCAGCCAGGAGCCATATGAGAGGGCAGAGCATTCTGTGCGAATTGTTCCTGTAGAGGTTTATTGCTGGTCCTTTTTATTTTATTTATTTATTTATTTATTTATTATTTATACATTATTCTGCCTGCATGTACATGCCAGAAGAGGATCTCATCATAGATGGCTATGAGCCACCATGTGGTTGCTGGGAATTGAACTCAGGACCTTTGGTAGAACAGCCAGTGCTCTTAACCTCTGAGCCATCTCTCCAGCCCGCTGGTCCTTTTTAAATATCCCATTTTGAGAGGAAGAGAGATTCAGGGGGGCCATGAGAAGTCTTTGGGTCATGGTCTTTATTTCTTTTCTTAAAAAAAAAAAATTATTAATTGAGAATTCCCAGAAGTATACGTTGCTCATATTCACCCCTCCCCTGGGTCCTCCCAGCTTCCTAACCACCCAGCTTCAATTCTTCCTCCCCCCGCCCCAACTGAGTCCAGTTAGTGCTGCCCGGCTGCCCGGCTGCCCTGAATAAGGCCTGCTGTGGACTGTGGTTGACAAGGCATCACGGCACTAAGGAAAACTGACTTTTCCTTTCCCATCAGCGCCCAAATGCCACTAGCTCCCGGGGAGTGAGGCACGGGCCACCTCCCCTTGTCCATGCAGGGTTTTGTCTGGGTTTAGCTGTGCAGCACTGGTGCATGCTGTGACAGTCCCTGGCTTCACATGTCTGTCCACCGTGTTGCGTCTCCATCTCCTTGGAGTCATCCGACACTTCTAGCTCCGTCTGCATAGACCACCGAGCTTTGAATGACGAGTTATGTACCTCGTGTAAAATCATATAATACACACATGACAAAGATGAAGAAATCAGCAGAGGACACACGCTTCCCACGATGTATTCCCGAAGGCTGTATGTGTGTGTTCTGCGTGTTTAGTAAAATGCTCCTTTACTCTTCCATGTGGCATACAGTATAATGACTGCTATTCTGAAACGGGGATAATTGTCTACGGTTTTCCCGGCGTGGCTTACATGTTTGTGGAGATGATGATCGTGGAGCAGACGCACATACAGTCTTACTCTAGAGCGGAACAGCCTGCTTTTACGTTCTCACGCACACGGTGGTGGGTATTGTTGTTTTAAGGGGTTAGTGAGTGCCCCATGAGCTGCTAGGTGCCGCAGGCCTGCTGTGGTGCAGCTTTGTGTAGTTCTGTGATAGTAAGTAGCATCGTCATGTGCGGTGAAGTTAGAAAGCGGAAACTAAGCAGCTGTAAGGTCTGAGCTGGGGAGCAGGAGTGACCACTTTAACTTTTCTTCCCTTCAGCTTCTAGGTGAGCAGCGGGCATCAGTCATGGGCTACCCTACTGGTTTATTGTGAATTATAAAATAAATGTGAAGTCCTTCCGTTTAATAACAGAGTCTGTGCATGGTTCCACCAGTACAGATTTCGGTTACTGAGGGCTGGTATCGTGCCCCGGCTCCCTTCAGCTCCCTTCACGTTCGTGGTGCTGTGCGGCGCTGGCTGGGATGAGGGAGCAAGCTTGGGCTGAGGGCTGGTATCGTGCCCCGGCTCCCTTCAGCGTGGTTCACGTTTGTGGTGCTGTGCGACGGCGCTGGCTGGGATGAGGAGCAAGCTTGGGCTGCCTGTTCTTTGGCCCACAGAAATCACAGATGTGCAGCATTGCCAACAGTCATGTCATGTCTTTTCAACGTCTGTCAGCAAGAGGCCACTGTGCATCTGCCGAGATGCTGTCGTGTAACCTCAGTGTCCCCAGGACATTGCGCATGAGATGTACAAGAATGACGGAGAGAGGGGATCGGTGGGGAGCTGAATGCGGACTTGGAGGACGTGTGTCATCTGGGGAGAATGCTAACAGAGGCAAGCACAGGTGGCGTTAAGGAGGACCCTCGGCCAGGGGCTGATCCCTCACCCTCGGAGAGCCTGCACACACAGGCAGGCACACATCATATGAAGAACAACCATTCTGACATGAGTTACAGCCGTGGTTGGAACAGGAAGGATGGCGTGGTCAGAGTAAATGGCGCCAGCAAGGAAATCAACAGAATCTCAAGTGGAGTAGAGGAAAACAGGGAGGCACACAGAACGAGCCAGAAGCCCTGCCTAAGGGACAGAGAAGACGTTCGTGACACCGAGAGCTCAGAACGTGTTGGCGGTTGGCCCAGACTCACAAGGAGTTCCTTGCCAAGACACAGAGGAGCTGTTGCTTCCATGGCACAAGCCGGAAGAGACAACCATCGCTGAAGTAGCCCAAAGTTTCCCTCACGATAACCGTGCTATACCACATGCCTTTGCGCTTTCTCCGTTTCCGTACACACGGTTGCAACACAGTAAGATCCTCATGTTTTGCCAAAACTTTTTTGTTAGTTTATTTACCTTACATCCCAACACAGTTTCCCTTTCCCTCTCTTCCCAGTCCCCACCCCCATCCACTCCTCCTCCATTTCTCTTAAAAAACGGGGAGGCCTCCCATGGATGGAAACCAGCCCTGGCAAACCAGATGCAGTAGGACAGGTAGACAAAGCAGCCGGAATGAGGAAAGGGTCTCAAAGGCAGAGCCAGGACCGCCCCTGCTCCTGACAGGCGTCCCACACCATGACCCAGCTGCACAGTTGTTGCACGTGTGCCGAGGGCCTAGGCCGCTTCCTTGCATGCTCCCTGGTTGGCGTCATTCTCTGTGAGCCCTTGTGGTCCCACAGTAGCCGACTGTGTATATTTTCTTCTGGTGCCCTTGGCCCCTTTTCTAAAACTTTTACAAGTCTTTGCACTGGCATAAGCTTCTCTGTTGCTTATTAAAATGGTTGATGTCAAGCCGCATGGCTGTTTTCATAAACAGGTGCTACTTCGCTGAGCCGGGGTGGCCTGGATGCAGCAACCTCCAAGTAACACGGGGGATGTTACTCAGTTTTTGCTGATAACCTTTAGACACCAACTTGGAGCACAGTGGAGTTTAGTTTCTTTAATGCTAGTCTGAAAGTGTTATTTTAATGAATGTTTTTAGTTGTGAAATAAATTTTTTTCCCAATCCAGTTAGCCAGGAAGAAGAAAAATCTAATTTCACTTAAAGATGCCTCATTGGAAAACATTCATTTTGTTGTCTCTTCGAAAATTTCAATAAGAAAGGAACATCTGATTTCACACCACACCAGATTCCAGTCATGGAGGATTGTAGGTTAAGAGATTTACATTTTCCGGCCACTACCATGGTGCCACAAGGCCAGAAGTTGTTGTGAAATTATTTTCTGAGCAAAGCAATAATGTGTGAGGTGCCTGATGGCTGAGGCCTCATTTTTCCCAAAGCTTTTCAGCTGAATATTACCGAGGCCGATTACCCAGTAGAAGCCATTTGACATCTGTGCGCTTCCTGGCCGCTGCGGTGGGGAGAGCAACTCGTTAGATCATTGCAGAAACAGTCTGTGTATAAATGTCCTTCGGGTAATGTGTGTGGATGGAAGAGAATCTGAGACCTCAGGTGGTGTTCTGCCCAGGTCTGCAGTGGGGAGGACCCTCAGAAACCCCTCTGTCCTAAACCTGAAGAATCTTGACGCCATGGCCCTTAAAGCCAGAACTGCTAACGCAGCAGCCTGTGGGGGCTGAAGACGTTAACAGACTGAATCCTCCCGCTCTTCCTGAGGCTGCTGGGCTTGTCACTCGGTCAGCCAAGGCAGCTGCCATTGTCTTCAGAAGCTGCTGAAGGCCAGCTAACGTCCTGGTCGAGACGCACTGTGACAGAGGTCAAGTGTGTGCTCCGGGAAGTGATGCCCAGCTTTGAACTTCCTTCTGCTGGCAGCAGCCTTTGTTAACCTGTGCAGCTCATAGCACAGGAAACCTGCTGTCTTAAAGTGCGCAGTCAGTGTGGTCTGCACGTTTCTAGTGCTGTGAACTACTGCACCTTTATTTCTAAGACGTCGAGTCGCCCTCAAATATTCTCTACCCATTAAAGTGCTTGCCCGTGCCTCTCCTCCTGGCGGCACTCGGAACCACGGGCCTGCGGGCTGTGTCTGTGGATTTGCTGGTTCTTGGTATTTTGTGTGAATGATGACATAGTTGATGGGGTTGGTTGGCTGCTGCTGTCTTTGAGCTTGGTGTCTTCAAGGCTCATTTATGTTGTTATGTTGTCTTTTTTCTCTCTCCAGAGTCAGGTATAGATCCAGGACTTTGTGTTCACTGGACAGGTACTGTGCCACCGAGCCACAGCCTCGTCTTTAGTTTGGGGTCTCACTGTATATGCCAGGCTAGACTGGAACGCAGTTTTTCAGCTTCCACTTGTCAGTTCTAAGATGAGAGCATTGCTAGTACACGTGGTCTTTGTTGTCACACACACATGCACACACACATACACACACACACACACACACACACACACACTTCATTCCTTCATGCAGCTGAACAGAATTTCACAGTATGTACCTTGCACAATTTGTTTTCTGCCTGTTTGAGTAGATATTTGGTTGTGTCTATGTTTGGGCCGCTTCGAACAGTGGAAGGAACACCTGTATACCCTGTCTGTCTGAGCAGCCATTTCCTGGTGGCCGATGCTTTCTTGGGGATTCTGTTTGATTTGCTGAGGACCCATGAGACTGTCTTCCACCCAGTGGCACCACAGATAAGGAGGAACATGAGTTCCTCACCACTGGTGGGTCCCCTGTGGGGGACTGCTGGGTATGAGTCTGGGTTGAGTCACCTCCTGGAAGCTCCTTCCTCTCTGTTCCTCGGTGGCAATGCTGGCATTGTTCCTCTGTGAGAGGCTTGTCATGGCTTCATTAGGAGGGTCAGGGGAGGGGGGTAGGCAGTGCTGGGCTTGTATGATTGGAAGCCAGGTAGGTATTTTTCTTCACACTGACCTCTTCAGACAATGGGTCTGCTGGCATTTGTCTCTCACACAGACTCTGATTTGTCAAATGCTAATAGTGCGCATTGCACTCAGTGCAGCCGTCTGCTCTGGAGAATGCAGGTGTGAGACGTGAGGACACGGAAATGTGGTCTTTACTAGCGTCCCAGACCTGTGACTGCCACTCAGACTCAGCAATGCTGACTTGGAAGACTTTCCTAATGAATCAGAGCAGGGAGACATCACTCGGCCTCTTCCTGTACCAGGGTACCTGAGGCTCGAAGCACCCCTCCCAGTGAATGACGTCATCAGACCCTGAACCATGAGAGGCTTTGATTCCGGATGTTGGTTTCAAATTTTTACCAGTGCTTCCATACGTTAGACCAACAATATAAATCTGAATTTTAGCAGTTTGACGATAGACATTCTAGTAAAATGAGTGTCGCCAGTCATGGTGCATAAAGACAGGCTGGTAAGCCCCAGGCGCTAGGTGGAAAAAATGGTCACTGCACAGTGGGCGTCCGTCAGGATAGGGGCAATGGTGGGATCAGAAGCCTCCTGTCTGCCAGGCGCATTTCAGGTCCTGGCATTGCATTAGTGGCCTTGACCTCCAGACAACTGTGGAAGTTTATGAACAAAGGTTCGTGACTTTGCACGCCTTTGTTGTTCAGTTTCCGGGTGCCTGTGCCGTACGGAGCACTTGGTTTCTCTATGCTCTGTCCTAGGTAACACGCCACCTTGGGAAACTCTTCGACAGCATCTCAGCTCTGCAGTTCGAAGATGATCCGGGAGTTCCTGCACACAGGGCAGTTGGAATGTTCAGCAAAGAGAGGGAGTACGTCCCCTTCCAGGATGGCTGCGAGTGTGTAGGCCAGGTAAGGTTTCACTTCATTTTCATGTAAGGTTTTCTGGCAAAGGGGGCAATCTTAGGGCGGTTCCTGAAGGTTGAGTTGGACTCGCCAGACAGTTTAGGTCATGTGGAAAGCCAGGCTCTAGCTGGCGGTGCAGGCAGATCACTGCTTACAGCTCCAAGTGCAGGGGGTAGCCCCCTCCGTGCCCAGTTTCTGCTAGCTTAGCTTTAGCATCCAGCAGGGCGGCAGCGGCATCTGGAGTTCAGCCGGCCAGAAGGGCTGCCACGACTGCATGAGCAGGACTCAGGATCCGAAGCATGCAGCCCAGTAAGTGAGCAACGACCATGAACTCTGCTTAGCCATCCCTCAGACGCTGTGGGAAGGGAAGAGGCTTTGCAGCAGGCCATTCTGGCGTGTGTGCCAGAACAGCTGCCTGTGTTAGTGAAGCTGACAGAGTTTGCCCAGGTGATGCCCCAGCTGCCCTGCAGTTAGCTGAGGCATTCTCCACTCTCATGCACAAATACCTGAAAGCATGTACCGGGAAGAGTCGTGCGTTTTCTGGCAGCTGAAGGCAGTCTGAGAAGGGAGAAGTTGTCTTAATTAAGGCTTCCATTGCTGCAATAAAGGCCATGGCCAAAAGAGACTCGGGAGGGTAATTGTTTATTTCATTTTACAACTCTCAGGGCACACTCCATCACTGGAGGATGCGCCTGTCCTCAGCTGGAGGCGGGGGCTGAGGCAACGGTCCCACGGTGACACTTCTTGCTGGCTTGTTCCTAACACTTGTTCGGAGTACTTTCTTGCCTAACTCAGGGCCACTTGCCGGGGCTGGGACCAAGCACAGTGCACTGGGCTGGCCCACAGCAATAATTACTCAGGAAAATGTCCCCAGATGCTGTCCCACAGGCCAGTCAGGTGAGAGAATTTCTCAGTTGAGGGGTCCCTCTTCTCAGATCTCTTCAGCTTATGTCAAGTTGGTAAAATCTAACCGGATAGGCCGGGCACTCTCTCTGATGGAGTATGGTTAGCGTGGTTAACCCACAGAGCGACCTTGGCAGAGGTTTCTGTGAGAGACCTTGGGCCAGGGCAACAGCTTCCTTAACATGGTCTTTGCAGGAATGTCACTGCGCATGTATCGTTACCGTGTTCTCTTTACTCCCCTTTGTTACTTTTTAATATTGTACCAGAAAACTCTGCCAAATGAAGGGGAAGCAGATGGCAGGAAACGGTGATGAAAATATATTTTTGATCTCTTGGGCTTTGGGGGATATTATTGTAGTGATTAGAAAAAGTCACCATAAACTATCTTGACAAAAGTATGCTGCTGTCTGCTGTCTCCCCAGCAGACTGCTCAGCGACTGGCATAGTGCCCGGGGGGACCGTCCAGCTGATGGATGTGCTTGTCATCAGCAGGAACCCTTGAAATTAGAAGATTTCAGAGGGCTCTAATTCATTCTATATAAGCAAGTTATGCTAGGAACTTCTGAGCATCTATGACATTCATTTTCTAATTATATTTGTCTTACATATTAAAAATATACTTTTTGCTTTGTGTTTTTATGCTTTCTCTCCACTTTTATGATTGGTTCTTCCAAATTTAGTCTGTTTAAATTTTATTTATTTATTTACTTATTTATTTATTCATCAAATTGGGCTTTTATGGATCAGAAATGAAGAAGCCATGGCCCTTGCCTCACTGAAGAGCTGGCACATATATGATTAGTGCTAATCAGATGGTCCTTTTTGTCCTAGGTTGGGCAGAATGTCAAGAGGTTTCAAAAGGGTAGGACATGGAAAACAGTCGTAAATCAGTTATGAAACCATACAGTTAGGGAGCAGTCTGGACTGGGGTGTCAGGTCTTTTCTAATGGAGCTCCTGAGGCCAGGCAGATCTGCTGAAGATGTACATCCCAGAGTTCAAAGGAGGTGCTCCCTGGCGGTGCTTGCTCTCTGACCCTGACTGGGATCCCCGTGATGAAGGCAGAAGCACAGGCCCCCATTGGCTAGATTAAAGACTGTGAACTTGTGCATGCTAATGCCCAGCTGTAAAGCCAGAGAAACCCCTTACAGCAGTTGGCAGATCAAACCAGGGCAGTGTCCCTGTTTCTTCTCAAGCACAAGGCAGTCCGCTTATTCCTGCAGTTTCTTTCCCGTTCCCAAAAGGTGAGAATGTTGCTGCTGCCCTCGGGAGCCAGGGAAAGAAGGCAGTTACACATCATCATCTCTGTGGCCCTGGGGCTCTTCATTCCAGCCGTTTTACTACTGGGCTCTATTATTCTCAGTCAATAGCTATATGGCCAACTAGAAGCAGATGCATGGAGCGCTAGAACAAAACACATTGAGCCGCATGGAAAACTAGACAGAATATATTTATGGGAACAACATGAGCTGGAAGTAAAGTTTTTAAGAAGATTAATTTCCACAAGTTCGCAGTGGTCCCATCTCTCACACTGCCCTGCTGTCCAATTTCTGACAAGTGTGAAGATTGGAACCAGTAGGAATGTAATTAAGATATTTACTGAGAACATTTTGGCTTCAGACTAAGCACTGGGAAGGTTTTAGAGGGGAACTTTTAGGAGAAGAAAACACTGTCAGAGACATGATTCTTCAAGTTATGGTCCTACAGTCTCCAGGCTCCAGCTTACCCCTGTCTGACCTCTCACACGCCCAGGAAAGGGACTCTAGCCTAGAACCCCCCCTCCCATCTTCAAAGCTGAAGAAGGGAGGACACATCCTGTGTAGGAGCTGTCCACCCACTTAGCAGTGGCTAGGAATTGGCTGTAGGCTGGGGAGGAGAAAGGCGGGGGGCAGCTGAGTCTGTTAGGGGTTGGGTCCCCGAGTTCTCTTTGCCTCCTTTTGTGTGTTCAGGGTGGGTCACAGCTGTGCTGCTGCTGCACAGCCTTCAGGTCAGATGGGGATGGGGCAGTTGGTCCACCCTCAAGCCTGTGCTATCCCATTTCAATCTCCCAAGGTGGAAAGCTGGCTCCTGCGGCTGGAACAGACCATGAAGGAAACCGTGCGCCAGGCCATCGCCGAAGCCCTGGCGGCCTACGAGGAGAAAGCGAGGGAGCTGTGGCTGTTGGACTTCCCGGCACAGGTGGCTCTCACGGGCTCGCAGATATGGTGGACCACAGATGTGGGCATTGCCTTCAGTCGCCTAGAGGAAGGCTACGAAACAGCCCTAAAGGATTTCCACAAGAAGCAGGTACCTTTAGAGACTTCAGATATGACCACGGAAGGGGGCTGAACACTAAGCTTCCTTTACGTGTTACTTCCCATTAACTTCTGGAGAAAAGGGGATGTTGTTTTAAATGTAGTAGATTTAAAGTTAGAAGGCACAAACTGAAGACATGGCCAGTCTCTTCCAGGGTGCCCGTTGGTCTATCGATATCTATGTCTTGGTTATAATTATGGAGGGAGGCATTTTAAAATGTTAAGATAGTACCCTTCTCCTTTTAGCTGCCGTGGGTTGGTCCTGACCGGCATCTTCCTGTCCCTCTCTGTTTAGTTTGAGCCAAGACTGTGCACTCCATTCCCCTCCTCCAACCTGTCATCCTTGATTCTCCAAATGTTTATTTCTTAAGATAGTAAATGGCGTATGTGGACATCAGTTTTACTATTTTTAAGTTGATGACTTCTTTAGATGTTGCTTATTATTAGAAAAATCCAGGAAGGCAAACAAAACAAAAGCGATTTATTTTCTCAAGAATCCATTGACAGTATTAGACATGTCATCCAAAGGTTTGCCCTCTGCCTGCTAGCTGTCTGTCTGTAATGGATACTTGCAGCTGTTCCCTTGGAATCACACTATCTCTGTCAGTAGGGACACACAAAGTCTCACTGTCCACGTGTTTTATGGGTAGCTTTGCCAAGACTTACTCCCTCCTGTGCCTCCTTTGGGTTGACTGGGACTATTGTCTTCCTTTGATCCCAAATACTTCAATTTCTATTTTAAATGTTTTGCCTGTTTTAAATATAAGAGTTTACACACTTAGGTTGACAGCTTGCATGGCTCATGTGCACACTGGTGGAGTAGACAAATCAAGTCACCTGACTGTGTGTCCACTTCCTTTCTGTGGCTGGAACATGCAGGATCTGCCTTGGCAGTTTTTGGGCACACAGTGTTGCGTCCGCTGCTGTCACTGCGATGTGTGGCAGGCTCTTAGCTGCACTCCTCTGACTGAAAGTCGCACAGCCTTTGACCAGCATCTTCCCGATCCTCTGCCTCTCAGAGCTGCTGCTTACACACTTTAATGACTTCCGTTTTTAATGTTTATGTAAACAAGATGGTGAAATACCTGTCTTTCTGTGTCCTGTGTCTTCTAGCTCCTCACTGCTGTTTCAAACGACAAGATTTACTCCGTAGTTCGCTACATAAATACATGTATGTACAGAATCTCTTTATCCACCCACTCGTTGATGGCATATCCTAATGGTAATGAACGTGGCAGTGCAGCCGTTTCTTTAACCCACAGACTTCATTCCCCTGTATACGTAGCCAGGGATGGGATTCCTGGGTTTCACGGTGGCTCAGCCCCTGGCTTTCTGAGGAACTGATACACTAGTTTTCATAGTGGCTGTACTAACATTCGTTCCCACCAGAGTGTCCAAGGAGTCCCTGTCAGTTCTTCACTAGTCTCACTCCGGTGGTTTATTTTCATCTGTTTCCCCCAAATGTTCTCATGTGATGTGTGTGTTTCTGTGTGCCAGTTCATGCTCATGTGTGTACATAGGTGCATAGAGGCCAAGGCTGGCTCAGTTGCCATTTCTCAGGCACTCCCCCTTGGGGCTTTGCTGCCATTTGGTCTGTTCTGTCTTGGAGAAGCGTCTCTTAGCATTCTGCAGCTCTCCAATTAGGCAACACTGGCCGACCCGTGCTCCGCACCTCCCATTCGTGTCCGCCTCCTACAAGCAGAGGTTACATGCGTGTGCAACTCGTCCCGTGCCTGGCTGTTTCACCTGGATTCCGAGGGGCAGCAAGCACGTGACTGTGCGAACTACCAGCCCCTGAGACAGAGCTCTGAAGTCCGTTTTGCCCCGTCCAGCCTTGTGATTTCCAGCCTCTTCCATCTCAGCAACAGTTGATAGATTTACTCAGACCTTGCAGCCGAAGCCGTGGAGGCCCACTGTGCTGCTGGTTTGTGAGGCTCCTTCCATCGTGGTTGCTGGCTGGGTCTCTTTCACCCACAGGCTCTCTCTGCCCTGAGTAAGGCAAATACTCTGTGTGTGTCCATCTGTGAGTGCATGGTGGGCGCGCGTGTGTGCTCCTGTGCCAGTGTGAGTTTGTGTGTTTCATACTATTTTTTTGTCAAGAGCTGTTGAATCTGGATTGTCTCTGGTTGATAACTCACCATGGGGTTCCTGTTTTACCGGCAGGCGTTTTTGAGACTTTGGTTTGTTATGTGGGACTTTTTCCTTCCTGGAGCCCTGGCGGCCCAGGAGCCACACAGTTCTTTAGAAGGGCAGGTGGAGGTGTTTACCAGCCCTCTTGGGCTGTGGAACACTGAAGGTCATGCTGCTCAGGTCCTGTCTGACCTTGCATACACAGCATGGCGCCCACCATCTGCATGGGGTGTTTCTGCTCCTGTGTGGTGACTGGAACCCCAGCGTTTGGGAGGCTGCTGTGGTGTCAGCGGCTGAGACACTTGCTGCCCTTCCCTTCAGCATCGCTCTGTGTCACGAGGGTGGCAGTCTCCCTCCCCTCCCCCTTCCTTTCTCCTCCCCTGCTCTCTCTCCTCCCTCCCCTGTTCTCCCCTTCCTTTCTCTCCCTCCCCTGCTCCCTCCCTCCTCTGATCTTTCCTCTCCCTCCCCTGCTCTCTCCCCTCCCTCCCATGCTCTCTCCCCTCCCTCCACTGCTCTCTCCCCTCCCTCCACTGCTCTCTCCTCTCCCTTCCTCTTCCCACATCTTCTCTTCTGTTCTCATTATTAATAGGGCAGTAAATACCCTTGTAGGTTTACACTCCACACATTCCGTTTCTTAGATAGACAGCTAGAAGTAAGTGTTCAGACCAGATCACTCAAAAGACAAGTTTATCCCTCAATATTGACGCCAGGAAGTGTTGTCTGCCTCCCTCAACAAGGTTGTTTCAAAAGACTCCAGCAGCACCATTCAGCCAGGTAATGACTCTAGTTTTCTTCTCTCTTAATGTTTTTATAAGGTTTTCTATTTTTTCAAGACTTGTTACATACACAGATGCACATACCTATATGAGATATTACGAGATAGGTGAGGCATACACACACCTATATGAGGTATGTATGAGATACATGAGGTA
Organism: Rhombomys opimus; assembly: GCA_010120015.1. NCBI lineage: Eukaryota > Metazoa > Chordata > Mammalia > Rodentia > Muridae > Rhombomys > Rhombomys opimus. The sequence goes on from REGO01000208.1 coordinate 1,482,136, forward strand.
TACACACGTTTATATGAGGTGTATGTGAGATACATGAGGTACACACTTGTGGCATGTGTAGATGCACACATATATGAGGTCTGTATGATAAGAACAGAGAAGATGGCTTATGAAGACTTAAAAGCTTCTATTAGTGTGAGGGAGAAAGGGGAGCATGAGTGAGCACGTGAGGAGATCAGAGCACAGCTGGGGTGCTGGTCCTTTCCTTACACCTTGCTGGGCCAGGATCGCTCTTATTTCATGTTGCAGCTAGCTGGTCTGCAAGCTTCTGGGAAAGGTCCCATCTCTGCACAGAAATGCTGCATCACAAAACCACTGCATCATGGACACAAACTACTGCATTGCAAAACCACTGCATCACAGATGCAAACCACTGCATCATGGACACAAACCACTGCATTGCAAAACCATTGCATCACAGATGCAAACCACTGCATCACAAAACCACTGCATCACAAAACCACTGCATCATGGACACAAACCACTGCATCACCAACACAAGCTACTCCATTATAAAACCACTGCATCACAAAACCGCTGCATCATGGATGTAAACCACTGTATCACAAAACCACTACATCACAGACACAAACCACTACATCACAGATGCAACCCGCTGCATGTGGCTTTCTTTTACATGAGCTCCTAGGATCATCAGGCTTGCACTGTGTTCCCTTTTACCCCAGGAGCCCCTTTACCAGCTTGTGACAAAAGCTTTTATGGAATCCTTTGGCACCCACTGCAGTGTTTGGCAGACCAGCCACATGTGTGCCCTTAGCAGCATTCAGATCTGCAGCTGGTACTAACATGGATACAGGAAAAACTAAAGCTTGCACGCTGCTAACGCTGTGCTTAGGGTCATGAGAAGTGTGTGCGTTTCTCTTAAAGCCCGTTTGACAATCTTCTTTTAAAGAGACTGCAGAGACAGCTCACCCAGTGGGAAGGAAGGAATGCTGCTGCACAGCTTGAGGGCCGGAGGGCAAGACTCTGACACAGAGAAGCCGAGGGCAGCTGCACCTGCCTAAGCCACAGAACTGTGGGCACAGAGGCAGGAGGATGCCTGGAGCTTGCTGGCTGCCAGCAAGAGACCCTGTTCCAAGGAATAAGATGGAGACTCTAGAGCAGGACATTTGCTGTCTTCCTGTGCTGTCCGTGTGTGTACTTGGCACAATCATTCATATGCATATCTGTGTGCATGTGCGCTGTGGATGTACGGCCTGCTGGGATTGATTTTTAATTAACATTATTCTCATAATGATGGGAGAAGCTTTTAAGATGAACTTCGGAACTTTAAAAAAGATTAGCTTTAAAACTGGAGGTCACAGTTGGCATCTACAGATAATTTGCCCACAAATCACTGTTTTTCCTGTTGCTGCTTGCAAATCAATGAGATAAACAAACTCAGATCATTGCTTCAAGTTCCGTTTCTTTCCTGGAGACCTACCATCATCACAGGTGCCATGACATTAGACACACACACACATATTCACACACACTCATTTGCACACTTACACAGACAGGCATACATACATATAAGCAGACACATATGTGCTCTTCTCTGCCTTGTCAGAATCTTTTGGATAAGAAATCAAATAGATTTGATTCCTTAGATTTGAAAGATCCTTGCAAGTTGTTTGTTTCGTTGTTGTAGTTGGCAGGGTTGACCTGTGAGAAAGCTTCCTTTGTTCCTATCACTGACTGTGTAGAGAAGCATCAACAAGGGGGTAGGAGCACTTTACACTTGGAAAATACACCTCCTGTGTGTGCTTAGCCTTCCTTCACCAAAAGTGTGGCTAAAATCATGATGAGAAACTGTTTTTATTCCATAGTCATATTCCATTATGTCAATATGTATCTTTATCTTTCTAGTAACTGACATTTGCATTTCTAACTTGAAGCTTCGAGTGCTTCCATGTTCTTTTGCAAAAGCACTTTTGTCTTTTCTTGGACATATATTTTCATTTCTCCTGGCTAAATACACAAAAGCAAAATGTCCTGGTAGCGAAGGTGTGTAGTTACACATCAAAGCTGCTGAGAGAGTCCCTCATTGCTGTGCTACCCTCAGTGACACACAGACCCTCCCTCTACTTCCCCGTGTTCCTCTTGTTTGTCTCCGAACTGCAGCTGTCCTGCGCCATCAGTAAATATCTCAGCACATCTTGAACCTGACTCTCTACCATCCGAACACACCGGACAATGGCTTCATGTTAATTAGTATTCTGTCTTAGTTGTGTATCACTCAATGTTTTAAACATTTGGGTGGCTTGCCCTTTTCCTATTAATTCCAAAAGTTATTTACTTGGGACATAAATCTTTTGCCAGAAAATGAATAAATTACACATTTTCTTCTGCCACCAGCTACATTAATAGCCTCATAAATTGCATCTTTTAATGGGAATTGTTATGAATAGAATCTTGAAACTTTTTAATGTAACATACCACATTTTTCTCACATGGTAGTGCCTTTTGTGTCACAGATAAATTCTTGTTCACCTAAAAGTCATCAATGTGTTTACTTCTGTCGAGATGTGTGATGGTGCTCAGGGTCTTGTTTAGAACTATGGTTCACTCATCTTTTGTTTCTACTGAATTAACTTCCCACTTTGATCCAAAGGAAGTCAATTTTCTCTGTGTGTGTGTGTGAGAGAGAGAGAGAGAGAGAGAGAGACAGAGAAAGATTTTCACATTTTTCTGTCTCTATGACAAACCTACAGTCCTAATTACTGTAACATTAGAATAAGCCTTGAAGGCAAGTTTCATATCTGTTTGGTTCCCCCTCAATTGTTTAGACTTTTCTAAAATTTTAAAATATAAATTTTGTTACCATGGTGTACACGGTTAGAGGACTGCTTTTCATCTAATCCCTTTTCCTGGAGGACCGTGGTCGATGGAAAGGCTCTATGTTCCCATAGTGGTTCTAGGAGCACCACTCTCCTGCAGGTGGACCGTCTTTGCTCCCTCTCTGCAGTCTCGCAGCTTGTTGCATTGTAGACTTGTGCTTTTCTTACTAGATTTATTTTGTGATATTTTGATCGTATTTTGTATACTACTACATTTTTAAATGTTAACTTCAGGGTATATAATATGGCTAATCATAGAAAGACATTGAATGTTGTTTAGCTTCTTTAAGTCTGTAGATTTTACTATGTTTATTCTATATTATATGTCTAATATCCACTTATGAGTGAGTATATACCATGTGTGTCTTTCTGCTTCTGGGATACCTCACTCAGGAAGAGGATCCAGCCAGTCCTGATGGAACCTGATAGGCTAGGATCAGTTGGAGGGGAGGAGGACCTTGCCTATCACTGGACTAGGGGAGGGGCATGGGAGCAGAAGAGGGAGAGAGGGTAGGACTGGGAGGAGATGAGGGGAGAGAGCTACAACTGGGATACAAAGTGAATAAATTGTAAATAATAATATGTCTGCATAAATAAATAAATACTGTAAAGATTTTTTTTAAAAAGAAATACATTGAAAAAATAGTTACTTTGCATTGAAGGTGTTTTCAAAATTTGCTTTGTATGTTTAGTACCTTGTGCTTTTTGAAGTATGGATTGTGCAGTGTTTGCCGTGGACATGAACATGTCCTCAGTAAGCAGTGACAGCTTTACATCTTCCATCTTCTACTTGCTCTTCCTTTCCTTTCCTTGAGCGATTGCCTTGGATAGAGCCACTAGTGCGATGCTGAAGGACGGAGACGTCCTCGATTTAGGAAAACACGAGGAAGAGCAGCATAATGTGTCACTGTTAAGTGTGCACTAATTTTAGTTGTGAAGACGTTCTTTGTCATGAGGCTTTTTCTGGGGAGATGTGAGCAAGAGCCAAGCCACCGCAGGTGGGACGCTGAAGACACATCAAAGAAACAATTGCAGCCGAGCCAGCTTGTGAGCCCCTGTTTGCTGGGTTCACACAGTGTGAGAACCAGCCAGGGACACTCTCTGCTCAGTTTGGGACTGATTTCTCTATATCCCACTGCTCACATGTGAAGTGTCTTCAGCGAAAGGCTCTAATTATGCAGCCACAGGCAACAGCAATAGTGTGGATTGTTTCTGAGGCCTCTGGGGCCTCCCTGAACAAGAGCTCCTAGTGAGGCATCCCAGGCCTTGTACTGTGAGTATCGTTTATTAACCCGAGCCTTCTGGTAATGGCTTTGTCCACCTATGCACATAATTGTATTCAAACACTTCTTTTTTACGGTTGTATTCTGGAATTAGTTTACTGACTAATGAATTTCCATACATCCTTAGTTTCAGTTGCCAGCACCTCCTGACCTCCATCTCTCGGCTCCCAGCTCCACTTAATCTTTTAGCATTAATATTCTCTCTTCTGTATGTTCACACCTTCTGCTATCCTTCATCTCATAAGGTAAAGGTGGAATGCTCGGCAGTAAGCTCTCAAGTGGCTGTAGCCCCCTTTTGTTGAGCTAATTCTTTTCCTATAATATTTTTGCCAGCTGTGGAGCTCAGGATCTGCTGGAAAGGATTGAAAAGTAAAAATCTATTTTGTGAGCAAAGTTTTTGCAAGATGTCAGCATCAAAATTGCCGAGGCCTGGAGCTTCCTCTGGATGAAGTTTTTATACTAAACTTAGTTTATGTTTGTGTGGCACCTGGGGATACTGTGATGGTTTTACAGCTTGTGTTTTACAAAGACTTTAGCCGTCTCCTCTGAGTGAGGGGCTGGCAAGCCAGAGCCACCATGTGGCAGAAGAGCCCATTGGTGCCTGTTGTCAGTGGCTGCTCTTGTGCCACTTTGTCAAAGGGCAGTGGTTTTGATCATGTGATATATAAAACCTGAAAATGATTGCTGTCTGAGTCTTCCCAGAAAAGCTTGATCCTTGGTCCAGGCTCTAAAGTTTGGTTGAACGTTGGTTATGTGGTCTCCAGACTGTCCACAGGACATGCAGAGACCTGCCTGACGAACTTCCTTCTTGCTGTTGTTAGTGTGTGTTTCTCTCCTCATTAGGCTTCCCAGATATTTGCCAATTTTATTTCTGGTTTCCCAGAAGTGAGACTTTGATACTATTATTTTTGTTGTTGTTTGCTTTATGGTCCACTGACTTCCTTATTTTTATTGTTTCCTTTTGTCATTTGAGTTTGATTTGTTCCTATTTTCAAGTTTCCTAAGGTAGGACCTTCAATTACTGCATTTTTTTTCTTGTTTGTCCACTGTGCACACCAGAACTTTCGTTCCACTCGTTCATGTAGGATGACAAGGAGTCACTGTCCCCAAGCTTACCTGCAGGTAGCGAAGTAGGCTGTGCCTGAGGCACCCTCAGAGCACACAGAGCAGGGCCTGGCCGGACTCAGGGTTTGGAAAGGCATTTTGGAGGAGAGAACCCTCACGCTGAGACCTTAGGAATGAGGAGTTGTGCTGCAGTGAGTGGAGAGCGGACGGGACCTCCAGGAGAGGAGAGTCCAGCATAGATAAGGCAGCTGGCTGTGGAAGCTGGCAGTGGCTTCGGACGTGGAGGACACCGGCGGCCAGGCCTGAAAGGGCGACCTCACTGTGGGGGGTCTGGGCGGACGCCCTGCCACAGTAACTCCTCCTGCGGGACGTGGAAGGAGCCGGGCCAGAGGAGCAATGCAGCGAAGGTGTCATCCTCAGAAGTGGTGACAGCATCGCAGTGGGGACATGACCAAAGAGGCAGGGTCCAGGCCACAGTGGCACAGCGGAGACACGGGCAGGGCAGCAGGATGGGAGATGGAAGGTGAAGGGTGCAGGAGCTTTGCTGGTGAAGATGTAATTCACACAGTCATAACCACGAGGGAGGGCGTGGAATGAGGGAGGGCGTGGAGGGGCAAGGCTTCCCTGCACCTCCGGCACAGCAGCCCTGCGGCAGGATGTCACGAAGACCGGAGCACAGGCAGTGGCTTCTGTTGGCGGAAGAGGGGCACCGCAGTCTGCACACGCTGTCCCAGGAAAAGATGTGACATGTCGGCAGGGTGACATAACCGTGGTGCGCTGTCATTCGTCTTCTCACTTCTTCCCTTTTCCTTTCATCTAGTGCTTGTTTCCTGAGCCTGTGCATTGTGCCAGCCACCCTGCTAGGGGTGGGAGGGCGGCTCAGAGGAAGACATGTGGGTCCGGAGCCTGTGGAGCTCATGGCAAAGAGAGGCAAGAAAGCACCAACAAGAAGCTAATAAAATCCATGCAAGATGGGAGTCTGAGATGTTGGCCAGGGACGGCCTAGACGATGGTGTGGCAGGAGAGCCCGCCTCAGAAGGCCGACCAAGCTCAGAGTCCCGGGAAGGGAGCGTTGGCACAGACAGCCAGCTGGAGTGGCCACACCAGAGCACAGCGCCGCTGTGCAGAGCAGAGTGCAGCCAGGGAGGAGGGACCTGGGAGGCACTGTGCTCTGCAGACATGATGGCCTGGACAGGCAAGATGCTATCTAGCGCCGAGGATCCATTTTCCCTTCTTGTGGTCTGCCTAGAGCCAGGATGCATATGAAAACAGCTGGACACACACATACACACAAATGCATACAAACATACACAAACAAACATAACACAAACACACATGCACATACACATACACACAAACATACACACATACATAAATATACATATGCACATACAGAAACACATGTATCCATAGATAAATATGATAGACATGCACACCGAAATATAGATACATATACATACATATGTACAAATGTACATATACATACATGTATATATGTACTGCTTAGATAGCACACATACACACACCAGCTGTATCTGCACACAGCTGGCGGTGCTGCAATCCTGTTTCCCTCTGATTCACACTCCTGACAGCTTTTCCGTGGCTCAGGGAACAAAGTGCTGACTAAGCAGACAGTGTCCTTGCCTTTCGGGACACGGACACCTGGGAAGTGATGACTCCCAAACACGTCACACGTGAAAACTGGCCACGTCTGCTCCCTCCCGGTGAAGTTGCAGGGTTGTTGTGTGGGAGTGAGTAGGTAAATGTGTGTTTTTGGCAGCTTCTACCCTCTGATGTCCTGGAGGGTGTCGGGTTCCTGTGGGCCCAGTTTCACTTCCTGTAATTGGTGTGATGAACACCTTTTCATGTCACAAGCTGGTGAATTTGTGTCCACACAGGTGTCTGGCTCCTGTTTAAGTCAGAATACTTGGGTTTTAAACTTTGTTTGTTTCGCTTGTTTGTAGGAAGTACAGTATTGGGTACTAACTCCTTATCAGATACATAGTTTCCAAGCATTGTCTCTCAGTCCATATGTTGCCTTTTTGTTTTCTTTATTGTTTCCTGTGTTGTACAGACATTTTCCTTTGCTGTGGCCCCACTTCTTTTCCTGTTCCTGGTGGATGGTTTCAAATCCTAGAACTCAGTGTCAAGAGTAGTGTAGAGGCCCGTTCTCAGGCCTGCTCCACGCGGAACGCTTTACTCTGCTGTGCGCTGAGGTTAGGGAGGTGGGAAGACCCAGCTTGATCGTGTTTGATTTTATGAAGACGGGTCTTAGGTCGGCCAGGTTGGCCTTGAACTCCTGTTCCAGAGGCTGACCTTGAACTGGTCGGTTGCCCTGCCTCCCATGTACTGAGATCACAGACACATACTCACATCTGCCTCAGTCCCTGCACACTGCTGAAGATGTCAGCCTTTCCCAAGCACATTTTTGTTTCTGTGTGGAAAACTAGTTGGAAATTAGTTACTACAGGTTTGTGATAGAATTTGAATTAGACATAATTCTTCCATCTTCTCTCCCTTTTTTGTTAAGATTGCTTTAGCTATTCAGGGTCATTTGAGATTTCATATACATTTTAAGTTTTCTTTTTCTTTCTGAAAAGCACTATTGGGATGTTGATATAGATTGCATTTAATGTGTAAATTTCTTTGAGTAGTTTGGACATTTAAGAAATAGGAGTTATTTCAATCCATGAATATGGGATATATTTACTTGTGTCTTTTTAAATTTTCTATTACTGATGCTTTGTAGTTCTCAGCATATAGATCTTTTACTTTCTTAGCTATTTCTACTAAGAAAATAAAATTCTGATGAATTATTTACATTCTATTTTTTATTGCAGCTTTATTCACAATAGCCAAAATATATAAACAGCTTTATTTTGTTGATAGATGAAAAATATCATATATG
>REGO01000208.1:1491012-1529076 GCA_010120015.1 Rhombomys opimus
GAGCCAGCCCAGTGGGGAGAGGTCCCGCTGTGTAGACTGAGCCAGCCCAGTGGGGAGAGGTCCCGCTGTGTAGACTGAGCCAGCCCAGTGGGGAGGGTCCTGCTGTGTAGACTGAGCCAGCTCAGTGGGGAGAGGCCCCGCTGGCCACTCAAGCCGATGCAGACTCTGGGGTCTAACTTAATGTTACGCTTTCCCTTTGTAATACTGAGAATTAGAAAAGTGCTGTGCCTTGCCCTGTGTCCCAGCCTCTTTCTGGCTTGAGGCAGCTGCTCAAGGCTAGATTGGAGTCACTCTGTAGCCCAGGCTTCCCCGTGACTTCTGATCTTCCTCTCCGCCTGCTGCTTATCTGAGCTCACAGGCCTGGTCAGCACGTGTTTTTATTTTTCTGAGAAAGGAGGACTTCTGTTTGACTGCAGCTGTCTCTGGAATTCGTCCCAGGAGGCCGGAGTTCCTTGGCCTTCTCAGTGGTAACCAGGCCGTGTCAGGGGTGAGAGGCTACTCTCTGATGTCAGACTGTGAGACCAGAAGCCCTGCTCCCGGGACTGGCAATGCCACGGATTTGCGAGACAGTTCCTTGTGGGAGGGTAGGCTGTCAGTAGACTCTTATTGTCTAGTTCATTGCCCCTAGGGGTGTGGCCAGAAAGCCCGCTTTCTTTGGAGCATGGGGTAGAGAATGGGGAGGGAGATTGTTATAAAATCACATGAGTTGCTAATGGGTGATGTGCTTGGTCGGCGCTCAGGAAGCCTGCCTTCTATTTGTGTAAGTTCTGTAAGGTACCACCCTCCTCCCTTCTGCCTTCTTCCCACAGCGCATGGCTGTTTTCACAGTCCAGCTGCCCAGCAACCTCGAGGCCATCCGGGGACTTAGGCCTGTCGTGGGCCTCTCCACAGCTCCAGAGGGAAGCTGGCTTAGCGGCCCATCCGGCTCTGAGGGCCTCCACTGGCTTGTTGCTCGCTTCCTGCTAACACACTTGGGGTCCAGTGAGCTGTGGTGGGCACGGCTCTGCAGAGCTGAGGAGGGCAGCGGGCAATTAGCGACGCAGGATGTATGTCACTCAGGCAGGATTTGTGTTGTCCCTTTTGCTCAGAAGTATCAAGTGAGGAGGGTTAAGGAAGGTGGCCTTTTTGTAAAGAACCACACTGGCAAAAACAGACAGACAGACAGACACCATCTGAGAGACCGCCTTTCAGACCCTCCTGGACACGTTATTGTTATTTCTGATCCGGTTGTCACGTGTGTGCAGGAACAGTCCCACAGCAGAGTAAGCACCCTGCCACCTGTAGCACCGAGCTCTCTGCTCCACATAGCTCAGTGCACTGTCGCTCAGGAAGTGAAGACAGATACCTGGAAAACATGTATCTAAGGGATCAGCGGGCCTGAGGGAGGCTGGTGATGTAAAGCTGTGAGCATTTTCCCATTGACTATCACCAGAAATAGAAAAAGTGAACATGCTAATTGGTAGGCACTTTTCTCTAGGAATAAAATAGTCGTTTAGCTCCCATACCTGTAAAAGGCTTCTTTTACAGCGTTGATTTGGTAGTTCTGAATGAACGGGCTGGCTCCTTAGGATGCGTTCATGGGTGTGGGCAGAAAACCCGGTGTCTGCCCGGTGTTGGAGCCACTGGTCCAGCCTCGTCTGCTGTGCGTCGTGGCTCGTCCTTTGACTAAGGGGGTAGCAATTTGTCTCTTGCTAGGGTCCTCTGCTCAGCTGAAAGAACAAATGTGAGGCTGTTTCACCATTAAAGCGTGCTTGCTGACTGTTGAGCGGTTAGTCCTGGGTCTGTAACCTTTGCTTCTGTTATGTTTCAACTCCTAGGTCTCACAGCTGAGCGCACTGGTTGCGCTTCTTCTGGGAGAGCTTTTGCCTGGGGACAGGCAGAAGATCATGACCGTCTGTACCATTGATGTCCACGCCAGAGACGTGGTGGCCAGACTGATTGCTCAGAAGGCGAGTGTGTTGGCGAAGGCTGATTTACCGTTGTTTTCTGAAAGTGCTGTTCATTGTCGGGGGGCCCTGGGCAATTCGTGGTTTCCCAGAGGTTTCCGTTCGTGGTGGGAGGTTGGGTGGGTTAGACCTGAGTTGCCCGAGCAGTGCCCGGTGGTTTGCTCGGTTAGGAGTGCGCATGTTAAAGCGGAAGCTAGGACGGCGGGAAGAGCCTGGTGTTGGCAGCCTTGGCCTTTGGTCTCTGTGCACGCCCGTCGGCCTGAGGCTCTTACACACTCACCATGGGCTGCTCCAGCCATCTGCGGGCAGCGGGAGCTGGCTCAGCGGGCGATGTGCTGGCAGAGCTTAGGGACTGAGTTCAGATCCCAGACTTCACAGAAAGCAGGGAGTAGCCGCACATTCGCTGTGAGCGCAGTGTGCCTGTGGCCAGAGGGAGGGAGACAACGGAATCATGGAAACTCTCATGTCAGCCTGGACACAACGCTGAGGAGAGTGTGTCTCAACCCAGAAGACAAGGGCACTGCTGAAGGCTGTCCTCTGACCTCTGCACTTGTGCAGTGGTGAGCATTGCCTGCACATACACACATACACACGAATACACTACACACACCAATGCCCACACAGCACACAGATATACTAACACACACACACACACACTGCACACTCCCTCAGACACTACCCTCAGAGACACAAATGAGAACCTCATTTCTGTGTGGTGTTGACCCTTTTCCTCCTGAAGAAGTCGGTGTTGGTCGCAAGTCTGGACCTCCTGGACCACCACAGTCACAGATGACTGGTTACGAGGTTATTTTCTAGTATTTCCACTAAATTGACTATTTTTTTAACTACCATGTATCTCTTAGGGGCTGAAGTTTTCATGAGAGAGGAAGGGTTCTGAGTCTTCCTTCCCCCAGTTGTCTTTTCTGCTGTTAGAAGCCTGATGGTTTGGCTCCTGAGCAGCGTTGCTGGGAGGACGATACCCAGCGCCACCGCAGATCTTCTGATGGGGAGGGACCAAAGGACGAGTCCCTCTCTCAAAGCAAAAGCAAAATACAAATATATAAAAATAAAACTCACACACACAAAAATGAAAGTCAGAACAAACAAGAAAGGCCAGTAACACACACACACACACACACACACACACACACACACACACACACACACGTCCTAAGACAAAATGAAAAGTGCACGGAAAACCATGGAGTTGGTTTTGTGTTGGAAAGCGAGAAGATAAGGGCCGAGTGGGCAGGAAGGTTGGTGTGTGTGTCTCAGTCACTCTTCTGCTGGGAGAGTGAGATGCCCATGACCACACTTGTGAAGAAAAAGCGTCAACTCACAGCTGGCTCACAGTGCGGCAACACGTTCTCCATTCTAAACCAGAGACACTTGCCTGCTCCTGATCCACACAGAGTGTGGGTGTGAGTGTGAGTGTGAGTGTGAGTGTGAGCTCCTGATCCCACAGAGTGTGGGTGTGGGTGTGAGAGTGTGAGTGTGAGTGTGAGTGTGTGCTCCTGATCCACACAGAGTGTGAGTGTGAGTGTGAGTGTGAGTGTGTGCTCCTGATCTCCACAGAGTGTGAGTGTGAGTGTGAGCTCCTGATCCCACAGAGTGTGAGTGTGAGTGTGGGTGTGGGTGTGGTTGTGAGTGTGAGTGTGAGTGTGAGTGTGTGCTCCTGATCCCACAGTGTGAGTGTGAGTGTGAGTGTGTGTGTGGGTGTGAGTGTGAGCTCCTGATCTCACAGAATGTGAGTGTGAGTGTGGGTGTGGGTGTGGGTGTGGGTGTGAGTGTGGGTGTGAGTGAGAGTGTGAGTGTATGCTCCTGATCCCACAGAGTGTGAGTGTGAGTGTGAGTGTGGGTGTGAGTGTGAGTGTGAGTGAGAGTGTGAGTGTGTGCTCCTGATCCCACAGAGTGTGAGTGTGAGTGTGGGTGTGGGTGTGGGTGTGGGTGTGGGTGTGAGTGTGAGTGTGAGTGTGTGCTCCTGATCCCACAGAGTGTGTGTGAGTGTGAGTGTGGGTGTGGGTGTGAGTGTGAGTGTGAGCTCCTGATTCCCGCAGAGTGTGTGAGTGTGAGTGTGGGTGTGAGTGTGGGTGTGGGTGTGGGTGTGGGTGTGGGTGTGGGTGTGAGTGTGAGTGTGAGCTCCTGATTCCCGTAGAGTGTGAGTGTGGGTGTGGGTGTGGGTGTGGGTGTGGGTGTGAGTGAGAGTGTGAGTGTGTGCTCCTGATCCCCGCAGAGCACGAGTGTGCAGTTCCTGCCTAGTCGTGGAAAGCAATAGGCAAGCATGTGGGTGAGGTAAAGTGACTTTCATGGATCCCCAGGGCCTGCAAACCTTGGAAAAGACAGGAGGGTTTTTTCAAACTAGAAAGGACTTAGAGTTGAATAACACAGGGAACCAGAGCCTGTGAAACCACCGTCGTGTAATCTGATAAAAGTGAACGTAGGTGAAAGCACACTTCATACTTCAGCGCGCAGAAATTATGGGTTATGTGCAACTGTAATACAGAAAATGGTTTTTGTTGGGTGTCCGTGATAGGTGCATAAAGACACAACTGACTCCTGCTGATTCACAAAGCGTAAATGCATTTACCCGAGCAAACACGATAGTGTTTTGCGTAAAAGACGAAGCAAAGCCTTTCCTTGCACACATGTGGTTAGTGGCGCAGCTGGGATGTGCAGCTGTGTGAGAGAGTTCCCCTGGAGAACTTAGGAACGTGGGTGCCAGAAGTGCTGAGGTGAATCAGTTTGCTGCCTCGGTGCTCTGGGGCCCGGCGTGTTACGATTGTGCAATGATCGTAGGTTGTGAGCCCGAATGCCTTTTCCTGGCTGTGTCAGCTTCGGCACGAGTGGGATGACTCCGGGAAGCACTGCGTGGTGAGGATCTGCGACGCCCACTTCCGGTACTTCTACGAGTACCTGGGCAACAATCCACGGCTGGTGATCACGCCCCTCACTGACAGGTAACGACGCACTTCCCATGGGCGGGAAAGAACCCCAGTGCCCGAGGTTGCCTAGGTCAGTGGAAAAGGAGCCCAAAGGGGACACCCTCAAGCTAGCATCCTAGAAGCCATTGATGCATGTGCCTCATTGGCTGGGGCTTGGACACCTGGCTCCTACTATTGGGCAGTGTGGATACAGGGGACGGGTGTTTGGCCCACACTTGGAACCGCTGACGTGACTGCCACAGAGAGGCCTCAGGTGCTCACCTACGGGAGTCTGCCCACTCCATTTGGGTGGGAGGCGATCTTCAAGACGCACCTGCTGGAAGGCCATGGCCCACTTCCTGCTGTGTCTGAACCCTTCAGAGCTCTGCCCTGTGACTGTCTCCATGCAGCCCTGCAGTAAGCCTCAAGATGCTGAGGTCAGAGGGCCTCAGGTTGATGGTCCACAGCTAGATTTCAGTCCCTAGTCTCCCGGCTCTGGGCTTGCATCTTCCCGTCACCGTCGGCACTAACACACAAATTGTGTGGAGACCCAAGTGACAGTCACCAGCCATCTGAGGCCGTTTGTTAGCATTGCTGTCTTTTATAAACACTAAGTTCTAGCCTTCGGATGAGACTTTTAGTCTCAGAACCTCTCACCTCTCCCTACCCAAACAAGCACCTTGCTCTAAGTGTGTGCAACACATGCCAAATGAATCCCTAAAGTGCATCGGCTATAGTGTCCATCCAGGATAGTGTGTGCAGCTGCTTTCACTTTCGGCCTTGCAGTTGGTGTATATTTTTGCACACGTGTGTGTGTGTGTGTGTGTGTGTGTGTGCGCGCGCGTGTGTGTGTGCGTGTGTGTGTGTGTGTGTGCGCGTGCGCGCGCACATGCATACCCCAGCTCTTAGTGTATTTGTTACAGAGCAATTAAATGCAGTCATGTTTAATTCTTCATCATCTACGACCCCTTCCCCCTCTCTAGTGTATAAACAGTTTGAGGCATTGTCTGTCATTTTAATAGTGTCTTCACCTAGAAGCATCAGAAATTCAAGGTGTTTGTGTCCAAATGCACAGCTCTTAGGGAGTGAAACGGTGAGCAAATCTAGCGGCACATTCTTTCCTGGTTGTTTTAAGTGGTCACCCCGTGAAGCTGGCCACGACGGCTGGAGCAAACCAGAAACGGGCTCTGGTTTGCTTCTGTCGTCTGAGCCTTGACTTTCCCACTTTTTTTTCTTTTTTAAGAAAATCATTTGTTTCCAGTGTGTCATGAAGTGCAGGCTCGACCACAGTATTTGTGTTTTGTCTGAAGGTGCTACATCACTCTAACCCAGTCACTCCACCTGACCATGAGCGGCGCTCCCTCTGGCCCAGCGGGAACGGGGAAAACGGAGACCACCAAAGACCTTGGTCGAGCGCTGGGCATGATGGTTTACGTGTTCAACTGCTCGGAGCAGATGGACTACAGGGTGAGCCGCTAGCAGCGCCAGTCCCCTTTAGAAAGAGCCGTAGGCCTTGCCTGCATGCTCGGCGCCGGAAGCCGTTCTCATTGTGAAGTTTTCAGGTTCTGTTGTATTTCCATCCTCACAGTAGTGCAGGCCTGCAGCCCAAGTCTAAACATGCAATTCATGTGTGTCACAGGAGCATATACCATGGCTTTAAGGTGGCCTTACACAAGAGGCCTACTGATTTGGTGCGTGAAGCAGAATTTCACGTGGAAATGTTTCCACTCGTGAAGTCATGCTGGTGCCAGATGCCCGGTGCTGGGACACTGTGAGAGAGTGGGGCTGTCTAGCATGTGCGTGCCTCTCTCTGAGCACACCGCTTCCTTGCAGTCCCTGGGGGACATCTATAAAGGACTCGCGCAGACCGGAGCCTGGGGCTGCTTCGATGAGTTCAACCGCATCGCCGTGGGGGCTCTGTCCGCGGTAGCCGTGCAGGTGAAGGTGATCCATGACGCCCTCAGGGCCGGCAAGAGCAGGTGGGCCTGTGGCCACTGGCTGCCTTCCCTCCCTCCCTCCTTTCTTCCTTCCTTCCCTCCTCCTTTCTTCCTTCCCTTCCTTCTTACCCTCCTTCCCTTCCTCCTTCCTTCCCTCCTTTCCTTCTTCTTTTCCTCCCTCCCCTTCCTTTCCTTCCTTCCTCCTTTCCCTCCTTCCTTCCTTCCCTCCCTCCCTCCCTCCCTCCCTCCCTCCCTCCCTCCCTCCCTTCTTCCCACCCTTCTTTCCTCCCTTCCTTCCTTCCTTTTTTCTTTCCCCCCTCAGAGAATCAGAAGATAAGCTCACCTTCTCAATCCGAATTTTGTTACTTGTCTCTGTCACATTAGCTGGATAAAATAATCTGAGATTGTAACGTTGACTAACCCGTTTTCACTGGTAGTTTCTGTGTGTAGGTGGGTGAGGAGCATCAGGATTTTGTTTTATTGTTTTATTGGCTTCCTGTTTGCTTCACCCAAGGTGTGGAGCGTCTCCTTCACACTGTTCTCTTACCTCACACTCTTCCTTTCCAGATTTCCTCTCACCTGGAAGGGGGCCTCCCTTCCACAGGAGCCTCGTGTTGACTGATGGGAAGGATTCAGACAGGGTTTTAGGATGCAGTGGGCCCGTGTCACTGCAGCTGTGAATTCTAAAGTTATCTTTATAGCCTGAGCTTTCAGTGCTTACAGGCCTTTCCGCTGTGTCTGCTTCTCCCTTTACAGCTTCACCCTGCACTGACACCCTCAGGCGAGCATCTTTTACACTTTTGGAAATAGCTGGGTAAGGCGGCCTCCCCGCCTCTGGCTTCAATACACCGACTCAACCCCTGTCTTTCCGTCCAGGCTGCCTGGCTGGGCCCGTGCCAGTGAGACCTTCATGTCCTTCCCGCAACTGGGGACAAAGCCTTCCCAGCTGTATCTGCAGTGTGAACTCCTTTGTCCAGTGGTGCCCTGTTCCAAAAGCAGAACACAGGCGGCACCTGGAAACTTGACAGGAAGCATGGCACAACACTGAGTCCACTCTAGCGCCTCAGGAGCACGGCTGCAGCTGGCCAGCCAGTCTGGCTTACTCAGTTCTCTCACTTGGAGGGCACTTTGCTCAGCCGTGCTCCTGCGCTCGGGACACTGCTGTCTGCTTGCTGATAAAGGCTCTCCAGCCCACACAGTCTACAAGTCTCCAGATGTCCGAGAAGCTTTTATACCTTTTAGACAGCCTCTCAGTCTACACCGCAGGGTCCTGAGACCTAGCTTCCCTCACCCCTCCTGCCTCACCCACCCCACCTGCTGTGTTACAGAGGTTGAAGTTTTTCCTGTTGGATCCCCCGCCATATTTGGCCTTTAGTCAGAATCCTGTTATCTGAGGGAACCAAGAAGTCATCAAGGCTGTCCTTTGTCATATAGATTTATGATGGAGCCTCTGCCTGCTCAGCTGAGCCCTGTCTCTTCTTCCATAGGCTAGTTCATGAACAGGCTGCAGGGCTCCTTCATGATCTCATGAGTGGATTAACTTCCGCTTACCCTGCAGCATCTGAACATAGATCTAAGCTTGCTTATGCTGCCAGCAAAGTCAAGCATTGTGCTGGTGCCACCGCTCGAGGCTCCTCCCTTTGAATGCAGGCCACTTCTCTTGACTGGAGGCCCTTCCCTGTACTGCAGGCTCTTCCCGTTGACTGTAGGTCCTCTCCCTGACACAGGCCCCTCCTTTTGGCTGCAGGCTCCTCCCTTTGACTATAGGTCCTTCCCCCTGACTGCAGGCTCCTCTCTTTCACAGAGGCTCCTCCCCTTGAGTGGAGGCTCCTCCCTCTGACTACAGGCCCCTCCCCTTGGTTGGAGGCCCCTCCTCTTCACTGTAGGGCCCTCCCCATGACCGCAGGCCCCTCCCTTTGACGGAGGCTCCTGGCATTGCTGTTTCTGCTTGAAGAGGGACTCAGAGACCGTGGCCACACCCACCCGTCCTCTGGGAAGGCCCACCCGGGCATGCCCGCCTTCCTGATTTCTCTATTTTAACCTGGACCAGTTAGAAAGTCCCCTGCTGTTAGCTGCCTGGCATCTAACTCCACGGGAAGTCCTGTCTGTCTCCGTTCTCCCTCCCCTGAGACACCCCTTCAGTCTCCCCTTCCTCTGGAGATCTTGCCGAGACCCACATTTTGTCTGTCTGTCTGTCTGTCTGCAGGAAAGCTCATTGCACTCATGTCTTTGCTGGCTACCATTTCATCGCCCTGGTCACCAACGGTCTAACTGGGCCCTCATAATTTCCCTCTGAAAACCGCTGTTTCTCCCCAGCTTTGGCGTGATAATGGTGTCAACAGTCAGCTAATGTCCGCTGAGAATCCCTGGGTTCCGGTACTGTTCTGTTAGTCATTCATGTTCTTTCGTGTCCTCACCTGTAGGTGAGCTCATTCTCCTCTTTTATTGGGTGAGGAAACTGGAACAAGAAAGGATAACTGCACGCCCGATGTGCAGAGTAGATGCTCTGAACGGAGTCCAGCAGAGCCGGCTGGCCTGCTGTCCTAACCAGCAGGCTGTCCTGCCTTGCAGAGACTCACAGTACAGGTTCACTTAGTAAGCGAGAGGGTGGGTGAGTGAGCACATAGCTGGACTGTGAGCATGGACGGACGCTCTCTTGCACAGCGCTCCAGTCAAGGCCCTGACAGAAGTTCGTTAAACGGTAAGTCGCTAAGCAGTCAAGTCTTCGTGTCTCCATTTCAGGCCGTGGGGAAAACTTCCTACACTGTGATTCCGGAGGGCAGGGAGGGTGTTCCTAACGAGGGCGCCTCAAAGCATTTGAAATGTGTGTGCCTGGGGGCTGAAGGGAAATTACCCAGGACAGCCAGCCTCCCAACACACATCTGCACTTTGCAGTGGCTTGCATTTGTCAATGTGCGGTTGTGTTCAGCGAACACATTTAATTCCATCAACACTCTCTTTATGGTAGATTTGTATTTCTTGGAGAGACTATCCCACTGAAGCCGTCGGTTGGAATATTTATTACTATGAACCCAGGATATGCTGGTCGAACTGAATTGCCAGAAAACCTCAAAGCTCTGTTCAGGCAAGTGCATGCCTCACAGCTCATGTCTGGTGAGCTGTCGCCACCTAATGTCTGCTCTGACAGTGCGCTTCCTTTCACTGGGGAGTCTGATTTCC
The DNA here is from genome assembly GCA_010120015.1 of Rhombomys opimus. Classification (NCBI taxonomy): domain Eukaryota; kingdom Metazoa; phylum Chordata; class Mammalia; order Rodentia; family Muridae; genus Rhombomys; species Rhombomys opimus. Next base: position 1,500,997 of record REGO01000208.1, read on the forward strand.
TGGGGAAACTTACCTCTTTGAGATCCCTTTATAGAGACAGTCTTCTCCCTGATGAACTCACCCGTGTGTGTTAAACCAGCACTCAAATCAGTGTGTAAAAGTTATGTAGTAATCCCAAGTATTTAATCCTAGCTTTTCCTTTAAGATGTTTTATTGTAAACAATTTCCACAGGTTACAAAATATTGGGCAAATACTGAAATGTATGAAGAGAAGTTATCTGCCAACTGGACATGATTGCTATAGTTTTTTCTATCCTCTTCTGTAATTTATATTTTATACACTAGGCATAATTTTATTTAGTTTTGTCCTTACAGTATCTTGACAAACATACCTTATCATACCATTGAACTTTATTTGGAAATATCATTTTACATAACTCTGAAATCATCCCTATTCTGGCTCTTCTACATTGTCTTGATCATCTTGTTTGGTGTGCAGGCTTGTTTTTTTTTTGTTTGTTTGTTTGTTTGTTGTTTTTTAATGATACTTAATACCAAGGTATAAACATTTTTTCTTATTCAAGTTATTTTTGTTTCTAGCTATTATCCCAGGGTAGATTCTTAGTGTGTGTGTGTGTGTGTGTGTGTGTGTGTGTGTGTGTGTATGCATATGCAGGCCAGGGGTTGACAATGGGTGTCTTCCTCAAACACTGCCACCTTGTTTTTGAGGCAAGGTCTCTCCCTGACATGGAGAAGCTGCAGAGCTCCTCCTGCCTCCACCTCTCACACACTAGACTAGGACTGCATGTGTGTGCCACACAGCTTGCTTTTACATGGGTGGTGAGATGGAATCCAGTCCTCAGCTTGTGTGCAAACACTTTAATACCTGTTTCCCCAGCCCAGAGTAGATTCTTAGATATAAAGTTAGTGGGTGGTGATCACAATCCATTACTGACACACTTTCTACAAACACTCAGCCAACTCATACGCTAACAGCGGCCTGTGTAGGAGGACCTGCAGGCGTGCCTCCACGACCCGTTATGTGTGTGACATCTTTTCTGTTACTTCATTCCGGTGGGACCTGGTGCACTGTGCGCTTTCATTTAAGTGAGCCATCAGGAAAGCAATCCCTCTGTCCCACAGGACTCTGTGACTAAGGATTACACTATCCTTCCTAACTTCTTAAGCTGTGGTCCATGGTGCTCTGGGGCTTCAAGTAGCTAAATGTGGAGTTATGGAAAATTTAGCTACAGTAAAAAGTTTCTGAATGTGTAAGGTCAAAACTTAACTTGGAATCCGGTGTGTGATGAATTGGAGTTGCAATCCTTGTAAACTTCTGTGCAGTCTTGGTTTTGAACATGTAACACGCCCACCTCTGCCATCATAGGATGCGACAATGCGCCACGCTGCCTGGCGTGCCATGGCTTAGCTTCAGCACTGTTCTGATGTCTGAATCATAGCACCTAACTGTAGACTCGTGGCTTAAGTAAAGCGGCTTCCCTGCCGCTCTTCCTCAGCATCTGCAAAAGCTCCGCACTGTGTCTGAGTTTGGATTTGGGGGCTCACTAGCTGTCCAGGAACTTGTCCCAGGACAGAGAGACCTGTTAAAAGGAGGGCGGGGAATGGCACCGAAGGCGACTTTTTTGGCCTCCGCACATGTTGACATATGTTCCACACACACGTGTGTATTCACATGCACACAAACACACACATGCACACAGCCTTCCAATGAGTTTTGGTTCGGGATTAAAACAGAATTTGCAACAGTTTCTGAGGTGACTCTGAACACATGTTTGCCATTGTTACGCTGTCAAAGCAGCATCTCAGAATTGATGGTTATACAATCAAAGTATCAATCAGCTCTGCAGGAGGAAACAGCCAGGATGTATTCTCTGTGTAAAACTAAGTTCATATATCTTACCAGTATGTAAGTCAGCTTTTAGCTTTACTAAGTCATCCTATGAATACCAAGGAATTGCTTTAACATTGGTTTCCGTGTTACTTACCATCAGTGACTGTATACCTGGTCTGCGCACCTGGAGCCTAGGATCATGGATAATTCTCTAGGGCAAAGGGGGCATCTTGATGTACTGAGCCCGCCGTTTCCTTCCCACTCTCTGGCATCATTACCTGAACAGTGTCTTCTGACTTTGGTCCATGCTTATGGGCTGATCAGGAGTTTGTATTCTACGGTACAGACATGTTACACGCTATTTATCGCTTCACCACAGGTGTGCGTTTGCAGTGAGTCCAGTCTGGACCCTCTGTGAATAAGGCCGCGATGAAGGTGTGTGAAAGTCTTTGCACACTTTCATCTCTTCTAGGTGTGTATCTAAGACTGGGCATAGCAAATACATTTTAACTTTTAAAAGAATGTGCAGTATTGCAAAGGCCACTGGACTCCTTTTTCTCTTACCATTACTGACTGAGAAATCCATTGTTTTATGTTCTTGTCAAAAATCCAACATTGTTAGCTGACATTATGATATTATGGCAAGTTTTACTGATGTAATTGATCCATTGTAGTGTGTCAGCATGAGTTTATATTGTGTTTCCGCGAAGGCTCCCAGTCTTCAGTGCTTTTTCATGGTTTAGTGGTCTTCCCCATTGTGTGTGCATGTATGTTATTAGATAACATACAGAACAAAGTTTCTCTCTTATTTTGTGGCTTGCCTTTTTGCACTTTTGATGATGCCCATCACAAGTAAAGGTTTCAGATATCATGAATCATAATTTATCAGTTGTCTTGTTTGTTTTCATTCTAGTTAAGAAAGCTTACTTAGCCAAAGCTTGGAAATATTTTAACTATGTCTTCTTCAACAGATTTTGTTGTTTTACAGCTTCTTAACTGTCCTCTGTTATTTTGTTGATTTACTGGCCTATATCAGTTGTCTTTCTGATGATAAGTAAGCCCTTTAATCTCATGCTCTCCAGGTAACCCTCATTTACTCAGGAGGCATTGTTTTTTACATGTTTTGCTGAATTTAACATGCTGTAATTTTGTTAGAGCTTTTTAAAGATTTGCAATACAGAGAATTTTGGTCTCTAGTGTCTTCTTCATAATCTTTGATTTTTGGCATCAGAGTAATGCTGACATCATGACATCCACTGTTGAGTGTTCTGTTTTCATGGGGGTGGTATCATTTGTTGCTAAGTATAGAATAAATCACAGAAACCATCTGGACCAAGATTTTTCTTCATGGTAATCTTTTTGTTACTGAATTTCTTTAATAGATGTGAAGTTATTGAGATTTTCTTTTCCTTTGGCTTAGTTTTGATGATCTACAACTTTTATGAAGTTTGTCCTGTTGCCTGGATTATCAGTGTTTACTATGCATTTGCCCATTGCATTATCTATCTGTAAGGATGCTATGAATTGCACATGGTAGCAATAATCTGTGTTGTCCAACTTCCTCTTGTTCCCTGAAGGTAATCTAATGGCTTAACAGTTGATTTTTAGGAGGTCTTGAGGACTGTCTGTGTCTTTACTTACTTAGCATGCCTTCAAAAGAGTTAAATGCCTCTTTATGTTCGTTATAAGAATGTTTACAGTTTTTAGTGTGAATTCCTTTAATTCTTTGAGCCTAAAATATGCTTATCAATCCATTTTTATATTTAATAATAATTCATTTATATTTTATTCTAATATTATGGCATTACTTTTAAAATATAATTCACAAAATGAAACTCCAGTGCGTAATACAAATGGAGTATTAACTCTGTCCCCTGATGGTCATCAAATATTCTCCCATCTCATGCTGCAGGTTTCTCCTCTTCACCACAGCAGCTTTCTCTAGCAGAGTCATTCTCCACCTCATTTTCTTCAGGTGAATTGCTGCCCTAGCAGTGAGTGTAACGGAAGCAGAGCACACTTGTTTGGGGGCTGCGTACCACTCCACTATACTCACATTTCTGACACACTTATGTCATGTGCTTCTTCCATCTGGGTCTTAAATTTTTATATATTTTTTTGACATTTTCAGAAATTTTTTTGACAGACTAACTACAGCATAATTTATGTGTTGATGTTTGTAATACTGTCAGGAACATTCTGAGGCTTGGATCTAATTGTCTCCAAATTTCCTAACTTACCAAGAATCGTGTGCCTTCACTGTTTATTGAAACGTGTATGGACAGCCCTCAGCCTGCATCTCTGTAAGAGGCAGGTGAAGAGTACTCGCCTCTTAGAGCTGTTAGAATTAAGGGAGAGAGCGCAGGAGGAGTCGTTATCACCCTGTGTGGTGTGAGGTAAATGCAGGCTAAGGTATGTGGCTCAGAGTTCTGAGAACACTCTCTGCAAGCACTGGGCCAGGGCTCGGGTTCCAGACATCAAGGGCAGTTAAATTTCTAAAGGAGGAAGAAGGGAGGGAATGAGAGAAGACGATGGGAAGAGAAAGGAAAGGTGGGGCATTGGGTGTGCTTTCTTTTTCTTTAAGATTTTTTTTTTTTTAATGTATGAGTGCTCTATCTGCATGTTCACCTGCACGCCAGAAGAGGGCATCAGATCACATTATAGATGGTTGTGAGCAGCCATGTGGGTGCTGGGAATTGAACTCAGGATGAGCAGCCAGTGCTCTTACCTGCGGTGCCATCTCTCCTGAGTTTAGATTTAAATATATGTACAGACTTCTATGACATGAAAGCAGGTCTGTTTAGGAGGAGAGACAGGGCAGACTCCTGGGAAAGTAAATGTTTAAGGTATGATATGTGCACATGAAAATGTTATAATTAAACCTATAATTTTGTGCACTAACTAAAAAATTAGTAATAAACTATTGAGTATACTAATGTAATGGTAGATAATATTCTAATGCCTTTCTTTTCTCTGCCTTCTGCTGCAGGACAAATAGTACATGTAAGAAATAATCTAGGGTCAGGTTACATGGGGGTTTCAGTCCCCTAGTCCCACAGGCACTCTGGGAAGTATCCAGGGTGAAAAAAAAATCAAGTGTATGTGAAGTAGAGTGTAACTGTATTCACAGAAACACGTAGAAGTTCTGGTGCACAGCCTCACAAACCTAAAGCACGGGGTGTGTACCTGGCTGCAGGGGAAAGCTTGCGACTGTGGCTGCTTCTGGCTCCTGTCTTTGAGGGGAACTTTTTTAAACCATCCTGCATATAAAGAGGGATTTGAAACTAGACGTTTCTAAAGTTTTATCTGATAAACCCCCTCCTGGTAAACCCTAGTAGCATTGTGGAAGAGATAACTTGTACATTCTTAAAATGTTTAGGTTTTTATTTACTTTCTAAAGCGTATGAGTGTTTTGCCTGTGTGTATGTAAGTAAGTATGTTTGTATGTACGTATGTATGTATGTGCATGCCTGGTGCCCACAGAAACCCACATTGGATCCCCTAGAACCAGAGTGATTACCACCTGTGAGCCACACGGATGCTGGGAACCAAACCTGGGGCCTCTGCGAGGGCAGAAGGAGCATCCCTCAAGCCTCCTCCTTGCACATTTTGAAAGTGATGATTGGAGCTTTCATGAACTGTGTGAGACAGCCATTAAACACAGCTAGCTTTGAACTAAAACACATCATGCTTTGTTAAATAAATCACAACAAAGGTATGAATATTCACTCACAACTCTCTCGTTATTTTTGTACTGATACTTGTGCCTTGGAGGTTGTTTGTCTGGTAGTTATTGAAACCAGCCATGGAGCGAGGTATTGTTCTCCAGGAAGCAGTGGGCACTGTTTTCTGGCAGTGTGTTGTTTGACCTTCACCAGGACACAGCCGCAGCTGAAGGCCAGCCTCGGGCTCAGTATCACCATGCATCTTCTTGCTAGTGAGATCATTAATGCTGGAAGTTAGGGGCCTGGGCTACAGCTGTGTGGTGGGGCACAGGCTCAGAGCGTTGGCCCACCAAACAGGCAGCCCCACCAAACAAGCAAAGACCAAACCCAAGCAGCTGGGGAGGGAACTTAATAGATTGTAACCCTGCATTTTCTTTAAACCCGCCCCACCCCCAATCCTGGGCGTCTGCATCTCTGCTATCTCATCACCTTCCTGGGGTCCAGTAGACATGTTTTGGTTGAACTGAAAGGCTTTGTTAGCTGTGATTGACAGAGGCCATTATGACCTGCTTAGGAGTGGTGAGTGTTGGTACAAGCTAGTCACTTGATTTGAGTGATATGCACATACGGCCTTACCGTGCTTTAACTGCAGCTCCTGTTTCCCTGCAGGCCCTGTGCCATGGTGGCCCCTGACACTGAGCTCATCTGTGAAATCATGCTAGTGGCAGAAGGGTTTGTGGACGCACGCTTGCTGGCCCGGAAGTTTATTTCGTTGTACACGCTCTGTGAGGAGCTCCTGTCCAAGCAGGTGAGAACTCTGTGGTTGTCATTTTTTGGTTCTATATCACATGAAAGTAAAAATTGAAAAAGATGGATGTTGGATAATTTAGCACTCAAATGACACCTATATTTGGAATGATTTCATGTTTTCTATGGAATTTTCAAAATATGTGTTTTCCGAATCTTATTTTTCTGAAATTAAATTTCAGACATATTTGTATGTTAGTATCTTACTTATCCTCTATACACCCTTTATCAGTGGATTATGGAATTTTCTCTAAGCATCATTGATGCTACAGTTATAAAGGAGATTTTACTCGCCTTCATTTCTGACAATGGCGGAGGCAAAAGGGGTCATAAGGTGAGGTGGAGTTGATTCTGGACAAGATTCTAGAAATGGTGGTTTTCTCGTGGTTGCTAAGCTGTGTGGGGCTTAGTTTCTTAATCCCAGTCTCTTCTCGCGAGCTTGTGAGGTTTCGATGAACCACAGACGAGTGTGAATCACTGCAGTCTTCTTAACTTCAGCTTTGTGTTTAGCTCCGGGCGTTGCTGGGACCCCTCCCAGCTCCCTGTGACAGTAGTCTGCAGCTGTTACACACCAGGGCATCACAGACACTGGTGCTACCCCGTGTGTGCTGCCTCCGTGGTGAGAGTGCTGGAACCCGAGAGACAGGGTTATACCGTCACTGGGTATGACCTCAACCGTCGATGTGTATTCTATACATGAAATGACTGGGGAAATATAATTTTAGACACTTGTCACTGCAGAGTAATATTATCAGTATTTTCATTTTCTTTTCTAATCTGAAATCTCCCTTTAAATCCAATTAAATGTTATAGTGAAGAAATGCATTTCCCATGGAAAATGAAACTCTCCACAGGAGTAAGCTGTCAACATTTAGTGACATCCACTATAGCCCAGTACGGTGTTTACTGCATTCGGTTTGGTTTGTTGTGAGGTAGCATCTTACCCAGCCCACGCTAGCCTCAGCCTCCTGGGCATCCTCCCTCTGTCTCCTGGGCACTGGGATGGCAGGTTTATACTGCCGCATCCAGACACACATCCTGTGTTCTAAAAGTCCTCCACATTACCGCGTGGGTTCTTACAGTCCTGTGGATTGATGGGAGTTCATGAAATGACCCAAGTCCTGAGCCAACAAAGCAAGCTCATCTCATTCTAACTCTGGGACTATTGGGCCATGTGCAAGAGGAAGGCAGGTGCTGAAAGTCAGGTGAGAGAAAGGAAGCCTGGCCAGGGAAGGAGAGCTGAGTTAAGAGCACAACCCAGACATTTCTGAACAAAGGAGTAGAGTCGGAAGGAAATGGAAACAAAACATAGTTTTCTAGAATCAGTATTTACTGGATGGCACAAAGGCGGCAGCGAGGGTTATTTTAGCAGTGGTCACAGTATTTGAATATTCAGGGGTTCCCTGCGAACTGAGCCCACAGTTTCCACTGCATCCTCTCCTTGACCATCATTGCTTCAAGGACTTGGCCATGACCAGTTTCTGTGCCCTGGAGAGATGTTGGCTCTTGTTCGCTCTTTCTTCTTCAGCCCTTGTCTGTTTTTGTACTTGTTACTTCCAGATGATCTCTGCCATGAGCTGTGATTTTAAAAAAATAACAGTCTCTGCTGAGACTCTTCATGAGTCCAGCGGGTGTTAGTAGCCCCAAATGCCCCCCCACCTGAACAAAAATGTCCTCCACTTACCCCTTACATTTATTGTCCGCACCACACATGGGGGTTTTTAATTCTGTTCTTCTCTATTTTTATTACCAACAGAAATGATGCCCCAAACCTAATTTGGTTTTATTATCCACGAATGGGTGAAGTGGCATGCTTATTCATGTATTTATCACTTCCGTGTCCACAAAGCATCCATCCCACATGAACAATTCTACCCCTGCAACCATTTATGAAGTAGATGGCTATTTCTGTCTGCTCTCTACAGCTGCTGCTGCCTCAGAGGCTTGGAGGAGAGGTGACCTGTCTGTAGGCACAGCTGAGGAATGTTTGGGAGAATTGTTACCGTGAAGATGTTGGATAGGGAACAGGGACAGAACGCCAGTCACCCCAAATAAGTCATTTTGGGGCCAAGGCTGGTGGCACACACCTTTAATCCCAGCAAACGCAGAATCTCTGTGGGTTCAAGGCCAGCCTGGTCTCCGTAACAGATTTCAGGACAGCCAGGGATTCATAGTGAGACCCTGTTTCAGATGTGGTGAGTTGCTTTTGAATTAAGCTCATGCAGTCTTTGTTCACCCAGCAGCTTACTGTAAGCCGGCTCAGGGATTCTACAGACAGACAGAAAGGCGTCTCCACCTTCCAGGAGTGCAGAGCCAGCGGGAGTCGTTGGGGATGGCTGTACGTGTCTCAGAGAGATTCTGGCTCATAGGAGAATTTTGTAATTTGCATTGTATTTAACACCAGCAATGGGACAGAGTTGTCCAAGTGACAGACGTGAAAGGTGGAGACTAAGTATGGTTGGTGCATGGGGGAGGGAACACTTAGGCCAGTTCAGGTCTGAGGCGTCAGCTCGACTGAGGAAGGGAACCAGAGGAGAGAGATGGGAAATTGAGCAAACACTGCAATGAAATGCTATAGAAAGAAATTTGCCAATAGAGACTGGAGAATGGCCGAAGGGAGTCGAGTGTGTGCCCCACAGACAAGATTTATAAAAGTGTTTACTTTACTGCTGGAATTAATGGTAAATCATGAAAATGTGTGTCCATCTGAACTCTTTTTGTTTCTGGCCTTTACTTCTGGAATAAAGAGCCGTTCAGTTCCTGAGAAAGAAAGACATGCCTGTGCTTGTATTTTAGGATCATTATGACTGGGGACTTCGTGCTATTAAGTCTGTCTTGGTTGTAGCTGGCTCCCTGAAACGAGCAGATAAAAACAGACCCGAAGACCAGGTACTGAGTGCTAAATGATGTTGTACAGTGAGTAGCCAACAGGCTTCAGGCACATGGACGCGCATTCCTGGCTGGGAGGCATGCATCACCCCATTTATAAAAACATCTGTTCCTAATGGAGGCTATTTTAGGGGTTGGCATTTCTTGTAAGTGGTCACAAGTGTTCCTGACTACAGAGATGGTAATCTGGGAAGGAAAATGTGATTTTTATAAGTGCTTTTGAAATCTCAGCCACAAAAAGTACTTTGACAGATAAAATAGTTCAGTAATCACTGTTTGATCTCCTTTGAGGTACATTTAGGAACCCTGATTAATAAAGCTGGTCCATTAATCCTGAAAAGCCAGTGAGCCCACGCCAGCCTAGTGGGGCACAGAATGTCCACTGTTGGGGTGGGCTTTAAGAGGAGAGCACAGCAGGGGAAGCCTCGGGCTCTGCTTTCCTTCTGTGCTGACAGCACAGCTCTCTCCTCAGGAGGAAATACGGTAGGAGTAGGGTGAACTGTGTGTGCATGCAGTGTGTCTTGAAATGCAGGAGAAAGCTAAATCCATTGAGCATGTTCTTTTTATGGTAAGGGACATTACTTGTCTTGAATTTGCTAATATTTCTTTCCTTGGTCTCCACTCAGGGTTAGCCAGTATTTTCTTTACACCTTTAATCTGCTCTGTAGTGAGTGAAAGTGGAGTGTGTAGCTCTGTATGTACCTCGCTCTGGAGTTCCTGCTTTCAAAGTCTGACATCTACTTTAGTTTCTAGCCAGTGTAAAACAAAGGCACAAACCAAAAATATTTGTGTTTATGAGCCTGCGGCGGCGGCAAGAGCATCAAGCACTGCGATCTGATAGGCCCAGCTTAGAGCCTGAGTGGTAAAGCAGGACAGGAGTTGCAGAGGTGATGACCAGAGATGCCTCGCAGCTGAGAAGCAGACCTCCTTGCTCATCTCATTCTGAGGCCTATCCATGGTCACCGTGCATGTCCACTAACCTGAAAATGTTTGCCTTCCCATGGAGAGAGGACAGTGCTCTCAACTTAGAGATGAGGGTTAAAAACGCGGTCTTCAGGGTCTAGAGAGATGGAGAGAAGAGTATGTGATTCTTCTAGAGGACCTGAGTTGGGCAGCTCACAACTGCCTGTCACTCCAGCTCCAGGGTCTTCCGCCTTCTGTGGGGATATACACAAACACACATACAAACACACATGCACAGCACCCCCCCCCCCAATTTTAAAAATCCTTTTTAAACTGTGTGCTAGCTCAGTGGGTACTTGTCAGTTTGTGGAAAATTACACTTTAAATGTCACACAACATAAAAATTATATGTATCAGGGGTAACACATGATGCTTCAGTACAGTGCATTACCTTGTAATGTTTAGTCAGGTTAAGCATGTATCCCTTCAGACATCCATCATTTATTCGTGATAAAGGAAATCTTTCAAAAGTCCTCATGTACAGTGTTTGAAATGCTCTGTGTTGCCTGTAGATTGTCTTCTGTCTGTTTCCTAGGTGCTCATGAGAGCATTGAGAGACTTCAATATGCCTAAAATTGTAACTGATGATGTCCCGGTGTTCCTGGGCCTGGTCAGTGATCTGTTCCCAGTCCTGGATGTACCTCGGCAGAGGAATGCACACTTTGAACAGATGGTCAGGCAGTCCACCCTGGAGCTCCGCCTGCAGCCCGAGGAAAGCTTCATTCTCAAGGTAAAAGCCCTGTTCCTGCTGAGGGCAGGTGGTGCGAGGGGTAGTCCAATCTACCCAAAACATTAGCTATATTACAGGGCCTTAGTGTGAGCTTGCTAAAACCTTCCAAGCATTTCGTACGACAGTCAGCCCAGGAACATGTAAGTAAATGCTTCAATATCTCATCCCTTTCTCTGAGGTTTTAAAAACACAGGAGTGACTTGCATGCTTCTAAATGTAACCAGACTTTTAATTAATCACAAAACTTACTGGTATCATGTACCAAAATCATTTGTGTTCTCTCTCCCTCTAATGCATAGAATAGGGAAAGCAGAATCATCCATGTATCCTGGTAGGGAAGAGGTATGTCAACATGCCTGACAAATATACAGGATTTACTGTCTGACTCATCCAAGCTGTGCCCAGGCTGCCCTGGGGTCAGTGAACATATGCTTAACAATGCTTAAAACGTCCATGTTCCAGAGAGCTCCTGTGATGGGAGCCATTGCTCCTCTGTGGGTAGTGATTGCTGCACATCATTTCTACTAAAAACTCTCAAGAGTCACTGATTTTGTAAGCAACTCTTCCCACCGTGGGCCAAGTGGCATTAGAAAGTTATGAAACGGGGTGATGGCTCAGTGCGTGGGAGGGCTTGATGCACCAGCATGAGGACCTGGACTTGAACCTCGTACCCATGTGAAAGCCAGGTGCAAGCGTGTGTGCAGACAGAGGTAGATTCAGGCATCTCATTGTTCTCTAGAGAATAAGGTAAGGAATGGTGGAGTAGGTCATTCAGCATTAATCTCTGCCTTCCACACATAACCACACATGTGTACCCCATAAGGGGTGATGCTGATGCTGCGGATGCTGAAGATGACAGCAACAATGGTGGTGATGATGGTGATGTTGACAGTGACAGTGATGGTAGTGATGATGATGATGAAGATGATGGTGATGGTGATGATGATAGTGATGATGACAGTGATGGTGACGGTGATGATAAACGAGGGTGATAAGGGTGAGGATGACGAGGATGATGATGACAATGATGGTGAGGATGATGATGATGGTGACGGTGATGATGACAGTGATGATGATGGTGATGATGATAACAATCATGGTTATGATGAAGATGATCATGGTGATTATGATGATGATGATGATGACAATGATGATGGTGATAACAGTGATGATCATGGTGATGATGACGATGATGATGACCACAACAATGATGATGATGATGACGATGACAAACAAGGATGACTTCATATTACTCTTATTTCTGCTTTTTATGTGGGAAACCTAAAAGAAGCTAAACAGTGGACTTACAGTCTGTTTTCCTATATGTCGTTGGGGGCTGAGTAGATCATAGGAGAAAACTAAAATGATAAGCTATATTTTGGTCACTTGGTCATGAAAGGACCTGAGTGACAGCCATCTGTGTGCAGGTTGTCCAGCTTGAGGAGCTCCTGGCTGTGCGACACTCCATCTTTGTGGTTGGAAATGCAGGCACAGGGAAGAGCAAGGTAGGATAACTTGTGTTTTACCTTTTATCCTGGGAGGAATCTTCTCTGGAGGGTGCTGTTTTCAGTGTTGCGGAGGTGTGTCTTCAATGGAGCCCACTTTAACATTGATGTTGAGCTGGAGTCTGAAATCTGCTGCTGCCATTTGATCAGTTGACACTGTTTCCCTTCGTATTGGGTGAAAGAGAGTGACCTGCAATACACACACACACACACACACACACACACACACACACACACACACGCACAATATGCTCATCCAGAGACAAGGCTTTCCACACAAGACAGGGAGCATTCTGCCTTGTTCAGGCCAGCACACACCTGGCCTCTTTACTCAGTGGTGAGAGACTCTGGCCGAGGGAGCCACCTGGCTTGCAGGATTTGATGAGCACTTCCCACCTTTTTCAAAACTGCCTTCTTACCACTTTTGGATCATCATAAGTCCTCTTTCCCATATCATTAAGAAAACAAGTGCAAATATTTTTCTTCGTTTATTCCTTCAGAGATACAGATCCTTCCACCTGACCAAAACAAAGCTGGAAAGAAAAGAGGCAGAGACACCCCTTTTTTGGGGGTCCTTATTGTGCACTGGGATAGGTAAATTGTGTGGTTTTCTGCGTCATGATGAAACGCTGTAGGTGTTATTAAGCTCCGTTTTTAGTTTGCTGCTTGGTTCTACCCGGCCTTCCTGGCAGTCCACTTATTTTCTTGGTTGGCAAACTGCGTATGCAGAGCTGTGTGCCTTCCCATTCAGGATGCTTGGGTATAAACACACTTGGTGGCCAACAGCTAAAAATAGTCGGAATGGGCATGAGCTGTCAGCATGGCTGCACATGGCACTTGCCAGTCCTCAGAGCTGAACCCAGAGGGAACAATTGCTCAGGGAGCCTCTGTGTGGAGGTTCTTTCCTAGTGAAAAATGTAACCGTTGCAATATTAAAGTAAATTACTGATAGACCTATAATTACTTTGTTAGTGTAACTTTCAGATGTAGGCCGTGGTTCATGGAAGGATAAAATTAAATTCTGTAATTTCCAGTAGATTAATGGTTTCTAAAAATGTAAGCTGCATATTCCTGAGGCGTCTCGTTTCTTTCCTTTACTCTGCACCTATTCTGTCCTGCTCGACACACACTTAGACCCATGCCAGCAGGACCATGCTGTTTACCCAGTCACCGTCCTGACGCAGTTGGCACTTCTTTTTTTGCCAGCCCTTCACAACTCCAAAACAACAACTCTGGCTCTCAAGGGACAGGAGAGGACAACGGTGGCTGCTTCTTGGGTCAGTCAACTAGCTGCATGCCCAGTGAGTCCCAATTCTGGGGTCTCCTTCAGGCTTCTGTTGTCGATTAGCTGGCTCACTACACACTGGATGTTTGCTTTGATGTGTGCCGTCCTGGGCACACACACGCTGAGCTGTGCCCCTGGCCCCACTAGACACCAGCAGCACAGCGCCACAGCTCAACTCTCTGCAAGTCAAGGCCACATCATGAAGGTTCAGCCGCTGCTGTCAGCGCGCCCATCTTGGTCAGCACTGTCGTCCTCCCCAAGTCCTTTTAGCCACCATACACAGGTGCCCCTCCACCTGCCGAGTGAGAGGCTCTGGCATGCTCCAGCAGTCCATGCTGACAGCCTCTGGGCAATTCTCAGATGGGATAAAAGATACCGTCAGAGTGACCTCACAAACAGGAATGCTTATGCACGAGCATACAGCTAAACATCTCAAACTCACTCTGTAGCCATCCAGATCTCAAGTTCATTCTATATTCACAGTTAAGGTCTTAAGTGATGAGGCAGCTTTCTCTGGTTTGGACGCCTCTGAGATTCAGACGGGCTTCCTAGGCATCATGGGATTGAATATTACAAGATGAGGTGGAGGTGTACCTGTGGCCACGTTCCCATCTTCTGCGCTGCACTACACGGGGTATCCGTGGTACCCGGCGAGCCAGGAGAAGGTTTTCACCGTCCATTTGGCCAACTTTTACCTAGTTCTCTTCACTCCTTCTTCAGATTTTGAGAACACTGAACCGAACATATGTTAACATGAAGCAGAAACCTGTTTGGAGTGACCTAAACCCCAAGGCTGTGACGACAGGCGAACTCTTCGGATACATACATCATGCTACCCGAGAGTGGAAAGACGGCAAGTACCCTGGCTCCTTCAAAGTGCTAAATCTCTCTCTCTCTCTCTCTCTCTCTCTCTCTCTCTCTGTCTCTCTCTCTCTCTCTTTAGAAATCTGTCTTTAGAAATCTGTCTTTCAGTATAAGCCAGTCACAGTCACAGATTTTAGTCATAGTCACAGAGTGACAGTGTGTTGGCATGGTCAAAAGTGTAGCTGATGGAAGTTGCCTGCAGAAAGCGAGGACTGAGGAAGTGCTTGGTTGCGTTTGTCAGATTTCTGCTCAGAGCTGTGGTGGGCGGGCACCGCAGGTGTCAGGATGCTGACTGAATTCAGGTGGGCATCGCAGGTGTCAGGATGCTGACTGAATTCAGGTGGGCACCGCAGGTGTCAGGATGCTGACTGAATTCAGGTGGGCACCGCAGATGTCAGGATGCTGACTGAATTCAGGTGGGCACCGCAGATATCAGGATGCTGACTGAATTCAGGTGGGCATCGCAGGTGTCGGGGACACTGAATTCAGGTGGGCATCACAGGTGTCAGGATGCTGACTGAATTCAGGTGGGCATCGCAGGTGTCGGGACACTGAATTCAGGTGGGCATCGCAGGTGTCGGGGACACTGAATTCGGGTGGGCATCGCAGGTGTCGGGGACACTGAATTCGGGTGGGCATCGCAGGTGTCGTCGGGGACACTGAATTCGGGTGGGCATCGCAGGTGTTGGGACACTGAATTCGGGTGGGCATCGCAGGTGTCGGGACACTGAATTCAGGTGGGCATCGCAGGTGTCGGGACACTGAATTCAGGTGGGCATCGCAGGTGTCGGGGACACTGAATTCAGGTGGGCATCACAGGTGTCGGGACACTGAATTCGGGTGGGCATCACAGGTGTCGTCGGGGACACTGAATTCAGGTGGGCATCACAGGTGTCAGGACACTGAATTCGGGTGGGCATCGCAGGTGTCGTCGGGGACACTGAATTCAGGTGGGCATCGCAGGTGTCGTCGGGGACACCGATTGAACTTAGGCAGGCATCGAAGGCATCTGACATGGAAGACAGTTTGGGGAGTCAGAATATTTCAGATGTTTGCTTTTGGATTAGGAGTGTCCAGCTGGAGGCCGATGCAAACATTCCAAAGTTCCCGAGAGTTTGAAATTAGAAACACTTCTAGTCCCAAAATTTTGGGACTAGGGGAATTTGGGGAGAAACACACACCCCCCTTAGAAGGTTTTATAATGTCCCACTTCCATACAGAGTGCCAATCTTGGTATAATCCTCAGTGCCCAGTTCCTCTGAGGCCCCCACAGCTGACTTCACGGTAGATTCTGTACTTGTCATCTTTAAACGTGTGTTGAGGCTGTGCCCAAAGCCCAAAACCCTAGCACTCAAAGGCTGAACATTAGCAGTGGTGTCAAGGCCAGCCTATGTTACAGTAAGTTCTGGGCCAGCTTGGGCTACAAACTGAGAAAGCAGGGAGCAGTAACGAGAGCATGGGGCAGGGGAGGAAGGAAAAAATAAGGAAATATATACATGTATTAAATGTCAGTGTATCCCCATGGATGCCCCATTAATCTAAGCTGTCATATTCCCAGAACTCCAGCCTTTTCCTTTCCATGTAGAAGTCAGAGCCTGCCATGGGATGCTACTCCCTGGCTTTCAGATCCTGTCACTGTACAGCCCAATCCTTCTGTGGCCTACAGACTCTTGGTTGGACCTCCAGCCATCTCTAGTCTCATTTCCTGACTCAGCCCTTCTGGCTGGCGTTCCTAGTCCCAGTCCCTGCTGCTCAAGCCCCTTCCTTTCCAAGTCTTGGCACTGGGTGCTCCCATCATCCAGGTCTGTTCCCTAGGGTCCCTGGGGCCTGTTCACATGGGTAGTATGCTTGGTCACATGCCACATACAGGACCTGATTTGAAGTCTGACTCCTGGCATTTTTCATTCTTTTGCCTTGCAACATTGCTGATTTATTGGTCACCTTTGCCACCTTTTCCGAGGATCTGATTTTCATGAGGGATCATGTCAGGGATAAAGTCGTCCTCATTACACAGGAAACATGTACACTTGAATGGAGAACCATTGGGAGAGCTGATGACACTTCAGTCATGGTGGCCAGTTTATTAGCTGCTGTAGTTTTGTTGTTTGTTTGTCCTGGAACTTACTTTATAGATCAGGCTGGCCTTGAAGTCACAGAGCTCCACCTGCCTCTGCCCCCAGCCATGGTTGGTTTTTATACCAAAGACTTCATAGAGGAACTCTTCATGTGCCTGCTGAGGAAGGTTTGTTCAGTGTGGGTTGCTGAAGTTTGAGATGCCGCCCCTCCGCTCTGTGACAACAGCAGAAGAGAATGCAGAACAAGATGGTTTTCTACATCTTATGTCATGACAACCCAGCATAAGCCTCATGACCGAAGCTGGAAAGGAGCTGAATAGCACTTTGGAGCATGAGCTTTCAAAATTAAAACCTTGCATAATGTAACAGACAAAATGGAGACTGTGAAGTAGGTGGCCTGAGAAAGATGCTCATCACAGGCGAATGAAAAGGGCAGTCTTCAGTTACTGTGCGTTTTCAGTCTGTGCTCATTGCCGTCTAGAAATCTCAGAACGGTTCTTCGAGGAAGAACACGTCTGTGCTGGACAGGTGGGGCGGGACGCTCAGGTGTTAGGGCGAGGCCCCGCCCCCGGGCGGTAGACCATGCCTGTTAGGACTAACTAGACACGGAGCTCTGCTGAGAGGGCTCACGCGTGAGAGACAGCAGCGTTCTGTTATTTAGCTGATAAAAGCGCTTCCAGGAGAAACGAATGTCTTCTGGAAACAGCTCTCGAGTGTCTCAGCAGCATTTGCTCCTCCTCTGCAGGCCTCTTCTCCTCCATCCTGCGAGAGCAGGCAAGTCTCACACACGGGGGGCCAACCTGGATAGTCCTGGATGGGGACGTTGACCCGCTGTGGATCGAGTCCCTGAACACAGTCATGGATGATAACAAGGTGGGTGGGTGGCACTGTAGTGCCTGGCGCCCCTTAGCCCAGCATCGGGGTCGAGGCCATTCGCTGGCCGATGTCAGTAATCTCTTGTCCTCTTTAGTGAGTGCGTTCTTGTTGTTTTTAATGTAATCACTGTTTTGATGAATGCCATTTTCCTCACAATTCATAGTTTAGAAGTTGGGGGGAGTATATTTCCCTTGTCTCCAAACTGAATCACCTTTCATGAAGGTTAGGTACATAGATAAGAATTCCATTTATCTGCTTATTGTTTTCTAAGAACCAGGAATTAAATTTTTATATCTCATATGGTCTGATTAAATTTTGAATACATAGACAACAAAAGAATGATTTTTGTGCCATATGATAACTGATGAAACCTGGTAATGCAAATTAAGTTGTTCCTATGGCTACAGATCATGTTTCAGTGCTTTCCCAAGCGTGTGCTGTGGTTGTCCTGGGAACAGCAAAGACAAGAGGCCCCATGTGATACCAAAAAAGCAATACAAGACCTGTTGTTGGGGCAGGAGTGAGAAATCAGGAGCAAACGTTGCTCCCAGGTAGCAACAGCGGCCACCTCAGCAGCGGCCGCTGCTTTCCCAATGAAGACATTGCTTATCAGAAAACAGGTTGAGGGTTTGCTTGCCCATGAGTGAGTACAGGAGACTTGATAATTGTGGTGTGGCGGATCCTCAGCCGTGGAATTGTCTGACTTGTGGGATTTGACTTGTTGAGTAAATGAACAAATAATAGCGTATGTGGGGCTCTGACCTTTTGTGGAGCTCGGGTCTACAGTGGGTTATTGGAGGTGGCTATGGGGCTGGGAGTTTGGCCTTCGCAAGTCCACAAGGCAGTTTCACCCTTAAGGACTAGGCAGTCCAGATGAGGCCACCTGCACTGTCCTACGAGGGACACTGCCGCGGCGATGGCTGCCGTCTGCCGTTCTGCTGGTGGCAGCCCGTGTCCGATGACCACCCTGATGACGTTCCTTGCAGGTGCTGACGCTCGCCAGCAATGAGAGAGTGGCCCTCACACCCTCCATGAGGCTTCTGTTCGAGACCCACCACCTGAGGTCAGCCACGCCAGCCACAGTCTCCAGAGCCGGCATTCTGTATGTGAACCCTCAGGATCTGGGCTGGAATCCGTGAGCACTTTTTCTTTTCTTACATGGTTTTGTCATGAAAATGCGCATGACAAAAACTCCGCTGCTTTACCGAAGTGAGGGCAAAGCTGGTGGCAGAGAGCATGTTGATGCTGCTGTACTGTCACCACGCCATCGATCCACAGAGCTTTCTCGTCTTCCCAGGTGGAAGCTCCGCGCATGCCAGGAAGTACTCACATTCCTCCCTTGCCCAAGCTCCCAGCATCCTTCCTCCTCATGGCTCCTGAGTTACTTAGGTAGCTTATGGAAACGGAGGGTGCGTTTACTCTTCATGACTGTTGGGCTTCCTTAGATGTTAGTCTCTGTGGTGGCGTTTGGTTGACTTTGTTTGTCTCCTGGTGGATGCTGAGGCTGCCACAGTTAGCCGCTGTGAAATGATGCTGTGAATAAGAGCAGACACAGTTGCTCTTCCAGGTCCGGTTTCAGTCTCTTCGTGACACCTCAGGCCTGCCAGGTCAAATGCTGACTCAGCTTTTGATTGTTAAGGACTGCCATGTTTAAGTACGGTGGCTGCAGCAGATCATCTTCCAACGTACTGCTCAGGGCGCTGTGGCTGCTGTGCAGTACGCACCCTGTCCTACCCAGCGCCGCGGCTTTCCTTCTGTTTTAGCTTTCCTCACAGCCTGCTTTTCTAGGAGTCCTGCTGTGGGTGCAAGTTGGTACTTCACTGTAGTCTGCACTTGTGTTTCTCTAGTGGCTAGCTACAGGTAGAGCATGTTGTCATGGGTGTGCTAAGTGTTTGTATGCCTGTACAACTCCTGTGTTCACCCCGTAAAAGTTGTTCTTAAGTCTTGTTTATTTATTTTAATTTCAGTTAAAATGATTTGAAGAAGATATTACTAATTAAATGTGAGGCTCATTACATTAGTTTAAAAGTAATTAAATTAGCATAGCACCCAGGTGTCTGTCATTTTCCTTCGATATTGCCTCAATCACACACTTTGAAAATATTTAACACTTAGTAAATATGTGTTGAATAAATGAAAAGATAACAACTTATGTGAAGCTCTTAGATGCATAAGTCATTTCACAAGCATCTGCAGGTCTGTGTGTGTGACATGCGTGTGTGTTTGGAGAGTGGAGATGCTTCCTCAGAGTGAGGGTCTTGTCTCTTTCTGGATGATGTGTCTCCCACAGCGCTCTCCCTCTGCATATCAAGAACCTCTGAGCTGGGCAGGCCACCACAGGCTCCCGGGTCAAAGGCCCTCAGTCAAGCCATCTGCACAGCCTCCTCGCCCTGTCCCTGCCCCAGACTCTGCTCCACATGACCACATAGCCGGGCTCCTATCCTTTGGATCCTGGTGTCTTTGGCTGGTGAAGAACCTTGGCAGCAGCTCAGGCTGCTGCTTCTCCTCCCCTCCCCCACATGGTCACAGCGGGACGGCTGTGGGTCAGCTCAGGTCCGCAGCTCAGTGGTTCTCCCGGAGCTGCCTTCCTAGAGGCCCTGCTGCTCGGTCATTCTCAGGTGCCAGCATCTCCTTCTTTCACCCCTGTGCTAGGAACTGTCCCTCATTATAGCAGGGCCCTGAGGATCCCCGAGTTTATAGAGAAAGAAAGCTGGCTTGGGCTCCACCAGAGAGATTTGGTCTCTCATTTGGGACCTTTGTTTGGGGAGCTGTGATGAAGTAGTGCATTGTGGCAGAGTGGAGCTGTTCACACGCCCTTGTGACCAAGATATCAGACAGCAGAAGACACTCGGGCCTCCTCCAGTCCTATGTGAAGACACACCCGTCGTTACCTCACAGGTGCCACCCTTGCCCTCGTGTTAAGGATCAAGCCTTCAAGAAAAGATTGTTGGGGCCCTCTAGATCCACACCTTGTCACGCTGGGTTCCTCTCCAGCATGCTGCCACTTTGTGGGTCGTTTCAGTCATCCTTACTGATCCCACTTCCAGAATGACCCCTACTTCCTTCTGTTGCCTTGGGTTCTGGTACTCACAGGGAGAACCATTGCCAGCTCTGTTGCTATAATAAAGCTTCTTTGCGTTTGTCTGAGGGAGACTTTCCTGCTTCTGCAGGGCAAAGTTGCTCTTGGGCCAGCCTCTTTCTCTATGGAGGATGGTGTTCCTAGGACATTTTTGTTGGTCATGACTGCACCTCGCCTCCCCCACCCCAGAGCAGGCAACATTCACTTCCCTCGAGGAGCCCTTATCTGCTCCACTGTGTTCTGATCCTCTAAAGTCCCCTTGTCCTCCTGTGTCAGTCATATCCTAAGGCATATCCTTCTGGGACTCAGAATGACTGTAGTCAAAGCCCAGGGAGCTTCAAGAGTCATCAGTTTGTATGAAGAGTTAGATGCTCCTCTTCCCAGTTATGTTCCAGTGTGTTTTCAATGTATCAGAGATAAGTGTGTCTGTTTAATTTTCGTGTGAATGACCAAAGGTCCAGCAGAGACACTTGCAGAATAAGAGAATCTTCTCTAAGGGTGTGTTATTTTGTGTGTGCTGTGGCCAGGGTTTCAGCTCTCTCGGGCCTCGGGTATTTGCTTTCGGTCTACAGTAGTTAGATAGCTCGCTACCCTATTCCAATACCCCAACATAATAGCTTTATGTATACCATTTATTCAATATTCATTTACATTCAGAGATCAATATACTCATTAACCTCATTTTTTGAAGCAGTATTTTTTAAAAAGTGTCAGTTTTCTGGAGCTGTTTGCTTCCAGGGGTTCCAAACTCCAGGGAACCAGGAGCCCGCTGTGGACTCCAGCCACAGAACCCTGCCCGTGAAGTCTTCGCCTGCCATGTTGCCTCCCCGGCCTGGTCTTGGCACACACAGGCCCACATATATAGAGGCCAGTTTTCTTCTGTTACCTCTTGTCAGAACCCTTGATTATAAGTTGCAGACATTAAGACATTTCATCCGTAAGTGCTTCAGCATTTATTTTCTAAGAAATAGGGTACTCTCTTCTATAAATGCAGTATAATTCATATACCTACAAAATCCATCTTGGATAGCACAAGCATTTTTTTTTTAAATCTTGCCAATTATAAATTTCATTTGTACATTTAAAAAAAAATCCAGCACCAGAAAAAGATTTTGTTTATTTGGCTCTGTAGTTCCCATTTGTCTAGACATTCACCCAACCTGTTCATTCATGACGTCTATAACTCTCAAGTCCCTCAGAAGATGCTGCGCTGATGGTTTGTAAATGCTGATTTCCTCCTCCAGGCATTCTCTGAACATTCTTTTCTGTATGAACCTTTTCTTGCATCCATTTTTCTTTCTACTTCCTCCTCTTATTCTTCTCTGTGTTCCTAGCCATTTTCTGCTTTTCTATCCATGGTTTCTTGTAGTTTCATGGGTTATGGATAGCCTCTTACCAACACTTCTTTCTTTTTTGGTTCTCAGATGGTCACAGATGTTGCTAGGAGGAACACCTCCTCTGCCCCCAACGCCAGCTCATCTCTTCTGCGTTCTGTGTCACTTATCTTTCCGAGTCTTTGGGCACTTGGGTGTCTAGCTTGTCTC
Organism: Rhombomys opimus; assembly: GCA_010120015.1. NCBI lineage: Eukaryota > Metazoa > Chordata > Mammalia > Rodentia > Muridae > Rhombomys > Rhombomys opimus. The sequence goes on from REGO01000208.1 coordinate 1,523,071, forward strand.
AGGGTCTCCTTCTTTAAAATGTAACCAGCCATTTCTCCAAGCAGTCAGGAGGGCTTTTACTATAAGCTGTTGCACTTAGAATCCGGGCTGGGCTCCCTGCACTCGTGGCTTCTGAGAGACCATTGTTCGTAATTATTCCCGTGGTGACGGCCTTTCCTACCACCTAGCTTTAAATCTGTGGCATCTTTTGTAAGATGGGGAGAACTGCTGAACAGATGCCCATCTGTGCCTTAGGTTTTGCCTCAGCTGCATAAAATGGCCCAGACCTCTAAATTTTCTTTCTTAATGTCATTTTTATTCAAACCTATATAAAAATTTAGAAATAATTTCTACATGAAAATGTCAGCTGTCCATATTTGTTGATAGAAACCTTTAGTCCCTTTGCTGTGTGCTGACACTGAGCTGTAAGGGAGGTCGTTGTTGGCCATCTTTCTGTCAGGCTCCCTCTGACCGTGTGAGTGGTCTGATCAAGCTTGCTTCTCCCTGGAGCAGTTGCTGTTCATGGAGACAAGGGGGCCAAGCATCCCTTGCCAAAGGGAAGTCCTGGCTGTGACCATTGCAGCTCAGCAAACCCCTAAATTCAAAGCCGGTTTTAGGGTTCTTTCGGTACCTGCTGCTCCTAGTGGTTCTTGCAGTGTCCTTCTGTTTCCCAGGGAATGTAGAAATACTGTGCCGGAAGCTAGTGTGAGATGTTTGTGCTTAGTAGAGCCCTACATGACAATTCTTGCACTCAGCTGAACAGATGGAGAAGATGCATGGGGAGACAGGGCCCGCATCTGAGCCCAGGCCTCACTGCCACCGACTCTGTGAGAGGTAGTACAGTGTTAAAGGCCGGTATAAGCTCTCCGTGCACACAAACATGGGGACTTCATAGCATCATCATTTCCAGGTACACTACTGATGACCTTAGCCAAAGGCCAAGAAGAAGTCTCCATTCAAAGCTGGAAAACTAAGGCACACATAAGTCACCTTCCCAGGGTGCCTGGTTAAAAAGAAAGGGAACTGAGCTGCAGACCAGGATAGCCCAGGCTAATTCTATCCTCCTGAGCAGTGCTCTCCCAGCTCCTGACAGAAGTTCTGGTGCAGAAACCCTCCTCTGGGGCTGACAAGATGGCTTGCAGGGCACTCGGCCACAGTGCTTTCATAGAAGTGGGCTCCTACCGGAAGTCTGACAACTTTCCTTCCAGAGGCGTGGTCACTGTTTTATCTCTGTGGCATCTGGGCAAGGCACAGGAAGACTTTGATAAAAGCTCACACCTTTCCTTTGCTTATACTGTACTCAAAGTGCAGAATCTGAACTGCCTTTGCCACGAGGCCTGGCTGTCCTCAGTCTGTGGCAACCCGGGTCATGTGCAGGCCGCTCAAGGCATTTATCGCCCACAACTTTCCGAGTGAATCTTTCCCATTTAGCATCTTAGCTGCACCCCAGAGGGCACTAAGGATGCCATCATGGCCTCTGTAAGCAGTTTGCTAATACGACGGCGATGTTTAATGCATCAAAATAAACGTTTACAAGCTCGAGGCAGCGATAGCTACATATCATCTAGACATCCATCTACCGAGGCATGCGCTTCCGCAGGTGGAGGTGCAGGTCCAGGAGAGGAGCAGGGTGAAGTAGCCCCTGTGGGATGCTCACCTCTTTATTTATAGCCGATTCCTCATTACTAAATAATTGATGCCAGGATTAATCAAGAAAAGCACCAAGCTGTTTTCACAAATAAAGCCTCCACCACAACCAGAGCCTGCTCATTTGGGAAATGACACAGTGCACTTCCCGGTGAATGTGGAGTAATGGCCTACTTAGGCGCGATTATGTTTGCCTTCTATGAGCTATTAGGAGTTTCTTTTACGTTCTTTTCATTAAAGTGAAAATGCCCATTAAAACAAGGCTTTAAGGGCCATTTAAAAGTATTTTCCATTTGAGAAATGGAGTAAGGCACTCAGCAGGTCCGGGAGTGCTGTGCCAAGCTGTGTGGAAGGGCGGCCTCGAACTCAGGCTCGGGCTTCTCAAGGCCCCCCCCTACCCCCCACATCACTCCCACCCCCTCACCTTACCCCCACCTCCACCCCCACCCCCCACCCCCCACTCCCTGAAAAGCTTTTCCATGTCCCTTTTCAGGTATGTGGCCAGTTGGATCGACAGAAGGCGCCATCAGTCAGAAAAGGCCAACTTAACGATTCTGTTTGATAAATACATCCCCGTGTGCTTGGAGAAGCTCAGGACCAGCTTCAGAGCCGTCACTCCTGTTCCCGAGAGCAGCCTGGTGCAGGTTCGTGCTCAGCCTTCGATTTTCTGTGCCTCCCAAAGGCGGCACAGCATGTAACTTGCTTGCTTAGGGACATGGGGAAGGTGCCAGTAGGTTGTCTCAGTGGTTAGAGGCTCCCAGCACAAAACCTAAAGACTTCAGTTCCATCCCTGGGGCCCAAGTGCTGGGCAGAACTTCTTCAGACTACCCTCTGACTGCCACGTGAGCGCCACGGCACCCTGTACCCATATGTGCACACACATTCACACGCCCCATCAATACACAGAAACAAGTTTTTAAAGATTCGCAGGATTGTCAGGTCGCTCCCGTCCTCCTGCCGTCGCCCTGCAGTCCTCAAGCTGTGTGAGGACCCCAAGACTGGAAACTCCTCACTCCCCGCCCACCCCAGAGACTGGCACAGTTTCAGTGCTCAGCAATAACTCTGTGTTTCTGGGATCATCGTGTTGTCACGAGCACTCGGGAGCAGAATTAGGAAAACAAAGTTGCTCCAGTTGTGGCTGTGAGCTCATGCCTGACAGAAACGAGAGAGAGAGAGAGAGAGAGAGAGAGAGAGAGAGAGAGAGAGAGCACTTGCTTTGGCTCACAGCTGAGAGAGAGAGAGAGAGAGAGAGAGAGAGAGAGAGAGAGAGAGAGCTTGCTTTGGCTCACAGCTGTCAGAGAGTGCAGTCCTCATGGTGAAGGAGCTGCCGGCAGAGTGAAGGCTGCTGACACTGTGCCTGGCCAGGGAGTGGAGGGCACAGGAACCAGACTTGGGCCATGACCGCCAGCAGCCTGCCCACAGTGCTCTACACACCCTAGGTAACTGCCCCTGAAGTCTCTCTCTCTCACACACACACGCAAACACCTCACTCCTTCTCACCCCCATTTTGTGTGTGTGTGTGTGTGTGTGTGTGTGTGTGTGCAGGTCATGGTAGTGTGTGGCATGAATTATCAGACTTCACAAAGGTTCACAAAGGAAGTGTTTGCCCTGCAGGAAGGAAATTCGTTCCTTCAAACTTCGCTCCCAAGTTTGTCCGACGCGGAGTTACAATAGTTAGGAGCGTGGTAAGAAAGGGAAGTTCAGGTTTCTGATAATTCACACAGCAATTAAGGAAGCGATGGTATTCAGCAGTGATTATCTGAGGTATAATTTGTGTCTGAAAGCAGGTCTGAATTCATTCATAATGAATTAATTATGTGGTTAGCCTAATTAGCCTTCCTGGGTGTAACGCTTGTGAAGAGCGACCGAGTTCTTTCTCAGGTTGACTTGTGTGTTTGTGTGAGTGAGTCTCTGTGCTGTGAACTTTGCTGTTCCAGATGGGTGTGAAAACGGGTCCGTGGGCACTAACATGGCTTCTGGTGTCCCCTCTCCGTCCTGTGCTGTTCAGAAGAGGCGTTTACTTCTTATCTCCTTGCGGCTGTTGTCCCTCGGGCCCCCACCATTTGGTAGACGTGCAGGGTGTAAGGCAGGGAGAGCAGTTCAGTGGTGTTCTCGGTCTTCTCCGTGTCCTTGGCCGCCTCGGAGTCCTCAGTCCGTGCCCTGCTCCCCAGCAGGCTGGCATCTCCAGGAAGTGCATTGACTAGAGCTGGGCACAATTTTATAGCTGCTCACACAGCATTCAGAAACGTGTTCTGCTGCTGTGTGGCTGAGGAGAGGAGGCTCAGGACTCACCTGAGGCTGTGTTTGCTGAATGTGTGTTCCCTGAGTGTGCATTTCATCAGTGTGTGTTTGCTGAGTGTGTGTTCCCTGACCATGTGTTCCCTGAGTGTGCATTTGATCAGTGTGTGTTTGCTGAGTGTGTGTTACTGAGCGTGTGGTCACTGACCATGTATGAGTGTGCACCCCGGCCCTTGGCTCCTCTGCTCTGGTTTGGAACCATTTCTCCAGGAACCACAGTTCTTCCTCAGATGTCCCAAAGCCACAGAGCTTCAGAATCTCTCAGTAAGAAGTTGATCAGTTTCATTAGAAAACTGTCTCAAGCTGACAGCAGGACCAACGGAAGGCGCTGAGAAGGTTTTGAAAGGCAGTGGGTGCCTTCTGTGTGGGTGAGATGCTTCCCCCCTCTCCCGAATGGCTGCTGCCCCAGCCTGTGCAAGAGACTCACAAACTCCTAGAGCCGGGAGGTACCAGCTACTACAGCCCATCTGTTCTGTGCCCTAGGGCACCAGCCCACAAGAAGGATAATCACTGTGCGTGTGTGTGCGTGCATGAGAGAATGTGTGTGTGAGAGTGTGTGTATGTGTGTGCATGTGCGTGTATGTGAGAGAATGTGTATGTGAAAGTGAGTGTGTGTGTGTGAGAAAGAGCGTGTGTGTGTGTGTGTGTGCGTGTGTGTGTGTACTTTACCCACTGATTGTTATTTGAGTCATTTAAAAATGTTTTTTTTTCCCAATCTTTTATTATTTCAAAGACTGATTAAAGGTGACTTTTCACCACTGACTTAGGCATCCAAGGCACAGCCATTTTTGTCTCTAAATCTAGTAAATCACCGAGTTTAGAAAAATTGCACAATCTCCTAAGAATCGGTAGAGTTCGTAAGGAATTGCTTGCCCCGTCTCCAGTATTGACACACACAGTCAGTCACTGCTGCGAGCTCATGGTGCTGGTGCACTCTCTCTCTCCAGACCCTCTGCACGCTCCTGGATTGCCTGCTGACCCCCGAGAACGTGCCACCCGACAGCCCCAAGGAGACCTACGAGCTCTACTTTGTCTTTGCGTGTGTCTGGGTGTTCGGAGGCATCCTGCTTCGAGACCAGGTCTGCAGAAGGCGTGTCCAGGGTTTTACTTGTGGGAGGCTGGGCTGAGAAGCGTGGCCTGCGCTGTGAGCTCGCACACCCCGATGCTGGGTTGCCCACGGGGAGCCCCTGTGGGGTGAAGGTAAGTGTGAGTTCCTCTGAGATCAGGCATGTTTCCCTGGAGCCCTTCTGCAGGCCTGTCACACTCTGCCTGAGAAACACCTCTCCCTCCGACCACGCCCCGATTTCTTCTCCCTCAGTGTGGCCCACTCCCCTTCAGGGATAGTCCTGGTTAAGCCCCGGGAACTCACTTCCCTTCCCACATAGCTCAGACGCTGTGTGACTGACACAGCAGATGTGGCCTGGCAGATGTAGCCTTTGCTCGGCAGGCCCAGTCCACCACAGCGCAGCCCTCACGCCGAGTGAGGCTCGGGCGATGGCGCAGCTCTCGAGAAACCTCTCCCTCTCCTGCACATGATGCCTCCTGTACCCTTAACAACAAAGAGGAAGGCTGTTGTCTCACTGGTTCTCACAAGGACACACACCTCTCATGATGCTTCCCTAACTAAGCGTCCCTCAAGGATCCCATTTCCAAATGCCACTGCCCCAGCTGTTAGACTTTCCACACACGAGCAGGTGCAGTGTGGGAGGATGGCGGTGAAAGATGCTAGAGCAGCGAGGAGCCTCCGCATGGCTCTGCCTCCAGTCCGTCCTTCCATGACCAGGCTGGGCCCGGATTCCCAGCCTTGTCATCTGGGAGCCACCGTCAATGCTGGGTGCATTGCTTCCCATGCCCCTGCAGCAGGTGAATCTGTCCCCGACGTGCTTACCTCAGAGCAGCCCATACACAAGCCACTTAGAACACTTACCAAGTGCCAGACACACGTGGCCTCACCCCCACCATCTACGTCCGCACACCGAGCTTTACTGTGTGCCAGAAACACGTATGTGGGTCTCACCTCCATCCTCTTCCAAGTGTGCCAGAAACACGTATGTGGGTCTCACCTCCATCCTCTTCCAAGTG
>REGO01000208.1:1529086-1545176 GCA_010120015.1 Rhombomys opimus
TCTCACCTCCATCCTCTTCCAAGTGTGCCAGAAACACGTATGTGGGTCTCACCTCCATCCTCTTCCAAGTGTGCCAGAAACACGTATGTGGGTCTTACCCCTATTGTCTTCCGACTATAGATCTCTGTTGTGTCATGCCTGTCACAGTGCTTCAAGGCACCCTTCATGTGCAGAGAGCCAAGCTGTCTCTCACAGAGACAAAGGTCTCCTAATGGCTGCAGGAGGGTTCTTGCCCGAGTGTATCCTCCTTCAAAGACCGCACTTCTCCTGGTGCCTCTGCTTTCTCATTGTACACCAGCAGGGGTCCCCTACCTTTTCAGTTAGGATGGCGTGCCATCAGCCAGCCTTCTAGCTTTTCCAGATCTCTGGGCATAAGTAAGGGATGCCCCTCAGAAGGCACACATCCAAGAGTGACCCTACATTCCTTACTGGTGATGGGAGCCCTGGGCCAGCCCCATGTCTTGTCCCTGAGAATAACCTGAGCCTTCTTCATCTTCCTTCCATGTTGCCTGCCAGACATCCTTCTGTGATTCCAAGTTTGATTCCCAGCACCCATGTGGCAGCTCACAACTGTCTGAAATGCCAGTTGCAGGAGATCTTCCACACTCACACGCGACATAGGTGCAGGGAAAAACACCAATGCACATACATTAAGAATAAAGAAATGATTTTAAAATGTTTTAAAATAGGAGAAGAGATTTCAGATGCGCACAAGATCACCAAGGACAATGAATACCCACAGTGTTATCAGATTTTACTACGTTCACTAGGTCAGCTCCATCCCACAGATAGAGGCGTTGATAGACTGGGGATGAAGATCTCATTTTATCAGGTCATTGAGGATGTAGGCATTGAGGATGCCCTCGGCCAGGGCACTGAGGATGCAGAGGTTGCTGGGCCAGGTCATCTAAGCCACTGTGCAGGTACTGTGTCCTTCCTCTGTGTCCCACCCCCTAGCGAAGCGACTGAGCTTTTACACTGCTTCAAACAACAGCCTGGTGTAGAGATGGGGTGCTGCCCACGTCCTTGGGGGACAGGAACTCGTCTTTACGTGGCTGGCAGCCAGACCCTCAGCTCTGTGCTGCTGGGAACCAAGGTTAAACTCTCCTCCATCCCTTTTCCCTGTGCACTTCCGTGTCTAGAATGCCACTGATGGACCAAGTTTTAAGAAGGCTTTTGTTAATGAGACAGTGTTGCCAATATGTATTTATTGAAAGGAATATATTCTTTCACTGTCATCATTTTGTAAAAGAGAAGATGTCGAACAACGGAAGGGCCTAGAGGCTGGAAACTCAAAGGAAGGACAGAACATCCATCACAGAATTTACAGCTTAAAAAATCCAGTGCTCTTTTTCCTCTGTCCCTATCAGGTGGTGCTAACAGGGTGAAAATAGACCATAGTGCTGATGGTCCCTGTCCAGCAGTACCCATCACAGTGGCTGTAGAGTGCACGCTGCACAGTTTTACGGTGATTCGCTGTTAGACTAAACACTGAGGAGTCATGGAAGGCTTTCCCAGCTTCACCTTTTTAAGCCTGTTTTCTATACTCAGTAGCTGCCTGTTTGTAGCAGGGCATGTGTTTTTCCTCCTGGCCCCAGGCTCCTGGAATAATGACACATGAGACTCAAAATATATTTGCCAGTACCTGGGCCATTTGTTAAACTATTCTCTGACTAGCTCATAACATAAAATAACCAGCCTGCATTCTGCCATGTGGCTGGTTACCTCTGCTCAGGTACCACGCATCTGTCCTCCACACATCCTCCTGAGCAAATCACCCACACCTGGCTCTATCCCAGAATCCTTTCTGCCTACTGGATGTCCTTGCTGCCTTCTATCTATTCTACCCTTCCCTATAGGCCACTGGATTTTTATTGACAGGTGTTGCGTCCATACAATACATAGAATAGTCTGTATATTCATCTCTCGGTACTTAATATCTACACAGTGGTATCACAGGGACAACTCAGATCTGGTGACTCACTTGATTCAATGAATTTCCATCAGGAGTTTGGTTTGTGATTACAGTGCAGCTCCCAACAGACCCTACACTGAGCAGGATTTGGAGGGGTTGTGTGTGCTTTCACGGTCCATGCTTAAGAATTTTCCCGTTCTCTATAGCTTTCCGATTATCAAGCTGACTTCAGTCGATGGTGGCATAAAGAAATGAAAGCAGTGAAGTTTCCATCCCAAGGAACTATCTTTGATTATTATCTGGATCACAAAACTAAAAGATTCTTGCCTTGGGCTGAGAAGATCCCTCCATTCACCATGGACGTCAGCGCACCCCTGAAGGTAGGTGTGTGAACAGGAGTCCAGCTCTGGAGTTGGGCCTTGGGAGGGAAACCCCTGCCCTCTCCTGCCAGAGGCACAGGTGGTCTGTGCTCTGAGGAGGGCATTTCCCCCAGGAGAGAAGAGTGAGCTGTAGGGACACCTAAAGAGCAGCTGATATTTCTGCAAGCTTTTTCCCATAGTTCAACATAACCCCATGGGAACCACTTTCTTAAAACTTCCTAGAAACTGTTCAGCTTTGCAAAAGCAGAGGCAGCGTTTACCTCAATCATTCCTATTTCCGAGCTTACAGAGACTCTTTACACACCACATTTCATGCAGAACTTCCTCCTCTTACCACCCCAGCCACAAAACAATGTGTTTGCTCCTTTCCGCTCCAGTGTTCCACGTTCTCACAGCAGCTGACAATTGCACATGGATCTTTGTCATGGTTTCTCTTTGTACATGGCCCAGGCCCATTCCCACCTCTCTCAGAGGGAGTTATTCTGTGACTGACTTCTTATTCTGCCTCAATGGCTTTCTTTTTAGTGGCATGTCTCATTTTGGATCATTTTAGAGCTGGGTGGACGGCTGGTGGGGGCTGGTGGCGCTGGGACGAGGCAGCTGGTTCCAAACAGCAGGAACTCGCAGCCTTGGTTTCCTGGAGCTGTCCTGAGGGCACACAGCTCAGGCGACAAGGGTGAGTCTAGGCATATGCATTCAAGGTGCAGGGTAGATGTATTGACTCCAGTCTTCAGTGACATTTGACACATGTACACATGCATGTGCGTGTGCGTGTGTGTGTGTGTGTGTGTGTGTGTGTGTGTGGTATGCATGTGTGTGGTATGGTATGTGTCTGTGGTACGTGGTATTTGTGGGGTGTGCATGTATGTGTGTATGTATGTGGTATGTGTGAATAGTGTATGGTGTGTCATGTGTGTGGTGTGTTATGTGTGTGGTGTGTTATGTTTGGTGTGTTATGTGTGTGGTGTGTTATGTGTGGGGTTTGTCATGTGTGGTGTGTTATGTGTGGGGTGTGTCATGTGTGGTGTGTTATGTGTGTGGTGTGTCATGTGTGGTCTGTTATATGTGTGGTGTGTTATGTGTGGTGTGTGTTATGTGTGGGGTGTGTTATGTGTGGGGTGTGTTATGTGTGTGGTGTGTTATGTGTGGGGTGTGTTATGTGTGCGGTGTGTTATGTGTGGGGTGTGTTATGTGTGTGGTGTGTTATGTGTGGTGTGTCATGTGTGTGGTGTGTCATGTGGGGTGTGTTATGTGTGTGGTGTGTATGTGTGTGGTGTGTTATGTGTGTGGTATGTGTGTGGTGTGTTATGTGTGGGGTGTGTTATGTGTGGGGTGTGTTATGTGTGTGGTGTGTCATGTGTGGTGTGTTATGTGTGTGGTATGTGTGTGGTGTGTTATGTGTGGGGTGTGTTATGTGTGGGATGTGTTATGTGTGGGGTGTATTATGTGTGGGGTGTGTTATGTATGTGGTATGCATGTGTGGGGTGTGTCATGTGTGGGGTGTGTTATGTGTGTGGTGTGTTATGTGTGGGGTGTGTTATGTGTGTGGTGTGTCATGTGTGTGGTGTGTCATGTGTGTGGTGTGTTATGTGTGGGGTGTGTTATGTGTGTGGTATGCATGTGTGAGGTGTGTTATGTGTGGGGTGTGTTATGTGTGGGGTGTGTTATGTGTGGGGTGTGTTATGTGTGGGGTGTGTTATGTGTGGGGTGTGTTATGTGTGGGGTGTGTCATGTGTGTGGGATGTGTTATGTGTGGGGTGTGCACATATGTGTCTTGTGCCTGGAGTGTGAGTATGTGTGCTTACAAGGGCGTGAGCTTGCACAGGGACATGCAAGCAGGTGGCGATGGACGCAGTGTCTGCCTCAGTCACTTGTCCGCCTTATTTTTCGATAGCAGTCTGTCGCTGACCTGTAGCTCACTGTTGGCCAGAGCAGCTGGAAGGAAGCGTCAGGGCCCTCATGTGTTTGGTCTGCCACTGCTGGATTATAGACAGGCCCTGTGTGCGGTGCCTGGATTTTAAATGTGTACTAGTGACCCAAACCCAGGCTTTGCACTTAAGTGGCCCACACTCTGCCAGCTGAGCCTCTCCCTAGCTGCAGCTGCCTAACTTACATTTTTATACTAACCTGGCCACTAGGCCCCATTTTATATATGGAAAAACAGAAAAACAAAGACAGGAAATGCTCCCACAGTGATACTGAGTACAGAATGGCCAGTGGCTGTAGTTTGACGGGACGGAAGGCATTTCCTGAATGTTAGTGTGTTAACCTTTTAAACTAGGAGAGCTGCTCACGCTGACACAAGCACAGCAGCCGTCCTTCTGACCCCAGGTCCACTCTCTGCGCAGCTGTTTGTTGGGAGCTTGAGCTGAGTGCAGGCCCCGTGAGTGGATCGAATCTGAGAAGCTGCTCAGCTGAGACACTCAAGTGGCCTGAGCTCTCGGAGAAGGAACAGCAGCGGAGATGTCTCCAGGTCTGCTGTGGAGACCGGGCTGTACTGCAGATGTGCTGGGGGAGGCCGTGCAGCTCTCTAAGTGTCCATTGCTGGCATTCCTATGTGAAGAAAAGAGCTGACAACCAAGGACAAGTATGGTGATGGCAACTATGGTCGAGAAAGGAAAACGCGGTCTTATCTGTTTAGAGATCTAATGCTCTTTAATGGCACAGAATGGTCTGGCCTTCAGAAGTGCAGGGTGTCGCTGTGTTTCAAAGGGAGCTGCAGAATAAATGGTTATATCAAGACCATGATTTGCATTTCCCTGATGACTAAGGGTGTTGAGCATTTCTTTAGTGTTTCTCCACTCTATGTTCCTCTGTGGAGAATTCTCTGTTTAGCTCTGTTCCCCATTTTTTAATTGGATTACTTGATTTGTTGGTGTTTAACTTGAGTTTTCTATATATTCTGGATATTAGCCCTCTGTCAGATAGAGGGTTGGTGAAGATTCTTTCCCAGTCTGCAGGCTGTCGTTTTGTTCTGATGACAGAGATCTTTGCTTTACAGAAGCTTTTCAGTTTCATGAGGTCCCATTTATTGATTGTTGCTCTTAGAACCTGTGCTGTTGGTGTTCTGTTCAGGAAGTTGTCTCCTGGGCCAATGAGTTTAAGGATCTTCCCCACATTTTTTTCTAACAGGTTTAGTGTCTGGTTTATGTTGAGGTCTTTGATCCACTTGGACTTTAGTTTTGTGCAGGGTGATAATAAGTGGATATTAGCCATATAATATAGAATGGGGAGGAGAGGGAGGGAGGGACCAGGAGGAGTTAAGGGAGGGCCTACTAAAATCTACAGACCTAAAGAAGCTAAACAACAAGGAGGACTCTAGGAAAGATGCTTAAATCTCATTCAGAAGAGAAAACAGGAGAGACATCAGAAGCGGTAGAAGAGAGAGAACCAGATAGGAGCCTACCACAGGTGTCCTCTGAAAGACTCCACCCAGCAGGGATTGAAGCAGATGCAGAGACGCACAGCCAAACTTTGGACAGAGCACAGGGAGTCTTATGGAAGAAGGGAGAGACAGAAGGACTAGAAGGGGACAGGAGCCATACATGGAGACCAACAAAGCCAAAAAAGCTGGGCCCATAGGGGTCTGCAGAGACTGATGATCAACCAAAGACCATGCTGGGAGAGGACCTAGACCCCCTGCTCAGAGGAAGCCCATGGACAGCTCAGTCTCCATGTGAGTTCCCTAGTCAGGGGAGAAGAAACAGTCTCTGACGTAAACTCTGTTGCCTGCTCCTTGATCACATCTCCCTGGTGGGGCTGTAAGACCTGGGGTCTCACAGCTCAGGAGCTCAAGATTGCGCCCTTCCCAGAAACACCCCCAGACCAAGACTCGTTCCAAAAGCAAGAGGTTTATTAACCATTGCACAATGGGGTCACCCCTGCTGGTCAGCAAAGAGTGGCACCGGGAGACAAAGGCCTTTAGGTTTTTAAAAGAAAAATTGTGGGAGATTTGAAGTTGCAGTTTTGGCAATTTAGGATTGGATGAGGAAGCTATAAAGTAAGATAATTGGTTAGTCTTAGGTGCTCAAGCTTGGCTAGTCCTGCCAAGCGTGGATGCAGCTGCAATTGAAGGTGGGGTGGTTAGCTCATCCTTGAAGATTTGGCTGGAGGTCAGGAGCTACTCAGAAGAAGGATTGAGGCCATCTGGGTTCTTTGCTAAGAAACACTATCTTGAAGACAGGGTCTGGTCGTTCTTTTTTGCTGAGTGAAGGTCATTGCTTGCTTGCTTTTTTTCTATCTGTCCTCACAGATAGGGTCACATTCCTCCATTCTCTGGAAAGGTACTAAGAGGCTTTAGCTTAACCTGGACCTAAAACTCAAAACTATAGGCTTTAGAAGACATACAGGTTACAAAGTTAGTCTAACCCTTCAGGGCAACCTAGCCAGTCCACAGAGGAAGAGGATAAGGCAGCCCTGATGGGACCTGATAGGCTAGGGTCAGACAGTAGCAGAGGAGGACTTCCCCTATCAGTGGACTAGGGGAAGGGCATGGAGAGGAGAGGGAGGGAGGGACCAGGAGGCGTTAAGGGAGGGCCTACAACTGGGGTACAAAGTGAACACAGTGTAAATAATAATAATAATAATAATAATAATAATAATAATAATAAATACAAGAAAACAAACTTTTGAAATAGAAAAGACCCTGACCTGAAATGATCCACAGAATCCTCCATCTTGATCAGTATGTACTAGCCAAGTAAAGACAAACTGTATCCATTATAATTACTGTATCCATTTTTAATGTCAAAATCAACCCTCTAAGTGGGAGTTTGTGTGTGTGTTATTCTATGTGTTTTAAGTTTGACCACCAAGAAATGCATCAAAATAGCAGCTATTTGCAGAATTCAGTCTCCATGTCTATCTTTTGTGTGAATATTTTATTTTGTTTTATTTTTCCCTAAGCCTGTTATCTCTCTCTCTCTCTCTCTCTCTCTCTCTCTCTCTCTCTCTCTCTCTCTCTCGTGTGTGTGTGTGTGTGTGTGTGTGTGTGTGTGACATGCACATGTCTTGGAGAGGAGCCACCCCGTGGAGGTCAAGGGGAGACCTTATGGAATCAGTTCTCTCTTTCTGCGTTTGACCTCTGAAGACTGAGCTCTGGTTGCCAGGCTGGCACGGTGCCTTTCCCTGCTGAGCCATTTGACCAGCACCCCTGAGCCTAATTTTCACTGATTTGATTTTGTAGGTCACTTCAAGTTTCTGTGGAACGTTATGGTCCATGAATAAAGAAATATTAACAAACTCCCAGCTTTCCAAGTGTAAGAACGAAGGCGCAGTTTCTCACAGGGCAGGGTGCGGCAGGTGGCAGGTGCCCTTGCTCTGGGACCACGCCCCGGCTCCCCTAAGGGCTGTCTCCTTGCACCGAGCCCTTCGAGTGGACCTTGCCGTGTGCGTCGCAGTGTGCAGCTGCACTTCTCCTTGTCTCATCAGCTTCTGAGGAGGGTGTGCACTGCCAGGCCTGTCTGCTCTATCTCTCCTAAGATGGCTGCAGGAGGGACGGGGCTGGGAAAGGATCTTACGGCCTCCAAGCCGCCTCCCCCTGGAAGCCGTGATGTCGGCACCATCACTCAGCCCTTCCTTCTGGACAGAGGTCTGTGGGTCAGCCCTGAGTCTCAGCAACGCCTCCTCCTTCCTCTGGCTTTTCTCCTAGACCGTTCTGGTACCCACACCGGAGACAACTCGCCTCAGGTATTTTACTGAGCTGCTGCTTGAGAAAGGCAAACCGCTACTGCTGGTTGGAAACGCGGGAGTGGGGAAAACGGTCTTCATGAGCCACACCCTGGCAAGTCTCTCTGAGGACTACCTGGTGTCCCGAGTGCCTTTCAACTACCACACCACATCGGCGTCCCTGCAGAGTGAGTGTGTCTCTTCTGTCCAGACAGAGCGCCCTGTGGTGGCCTCCACGCCTGCCTAGCCTCGGGCAGCCCGTGTAAACACACTTTAACTGTTGCTAAGTTTGTTTTGTTGTCACACAAAGTGTCACCACATACCCCAGACTTCCCGGAACCTGTGCCTCTCCTGCCCCAGCCTCCTCAGTGCCGGGATGACAGGCGTAGGCTCCTTGCCTGGCTAAGTCAAAACCTTTAATTTCACTCACAGCCCTGTTGGGGTTATTACTTTGTAGGCCAGGAGAAAAGATTATATTCACAGTGATAGTTATGTCACCTGTAAACCGTTTAATTCCCTGTAATCACATCGTGGAAGGGAAGGAAGAAGGGCATTTAAGAAGGGTATCTAGTCGTTCAAGGAAGGAATCGACTCGGGAGGCTCTCAATGACGCATCTTTGAGTTATTAACTTAACTGTGTCTATTGCATTTAGTGTGTGTGTGAGAGAGAGTGTGAGTGAGTGTGTTACACATATAGAAGAAAACTTCCTGGAGTCAGTTGTCTGTTCCACCCAGTTCACCAGGCCTGGCAGCAAGCACCCTTGACCCTGAACCATCTTAGTGGCTTTGTCAATATCACACCCACACACCCACACACAAACACCCACACCCCCCCACACACACACACACATACACACACACACATACACACAGTTCATCAGGCCTGGCAGCAAGCACCCTTAACCGCTGAGCCATCTTAGTGGCTTTGTCAATATCACACACACACACACACACACACACACACACACACACACACGCACACAACTTTTCTTTGTATGAGGTATTTGCAGTCTGAAGAGTCAACATGTGATTGACACTGTGTCTGAGAAACATAGTACTCAAGATCTTATCCATGCCTGACTCAGTCACAGACACAGGAAAAACATAGACACACAGACAGAGTCACAGACACAGGAAAAACATAGACAAATAGACACAAACAGACAGAGTCACAGACAGACAGAGCCACAGACACAGGAAAAACATAGACACAGAGTCACACACAGGATAAACAGACACGGACAGACAGAGTCACAGACACAGGAAAAACAGACACGGACAGACAGAGTCACAGACGGGAAAAATGGCTGTGTTGCACTTGGGTGGTGTCTGTACACATTGTCCTCCTGTGCCCCATTGTCCAAGGAGAGAGCCATGGGAAGCGCCTTGGGGACGTGGGCAGCTCTTGGAATAGACGTGGTTTGGAGGCTGGATGCTGGCTGAACCAGCTGCAGCAGGTTCAGGAGGAGAGAGGATGCCTATGAGCAAGGAGGCTCTGTCAGATATGAGCAACGGAGCCATGTCACACGGCTTTTCTGAGCGAGGTCACTGGAAGAGGGCTGGAGTGACCTCTAGTTGACAGGAGGGAGGGGGCAGGGGCCATGTTCACAGACAGACAGAGCTGGGGCACAGCTCTTCTGTGAAACTGCAAACCATGACACAAACAAAGCAGTGGGAAAGAGGGAGGGAACGGGTAAGGAACGCGCATGCTGTCGGCCGTTGGCAGACAAAATCGCATGTGTGCTTTTAGGAGTTCTTGAACAGCCTCTAGAGAAAAAAGCTGGTCGTAACTATGGCCCCAGAGGAAACAGAAAGCTGGTTTACTTCATTGATGATCTGAACATGCCTGCGGTGGACCTGTACGGCACGGTGCAGCCGCACGCGCTGCTGCGGCAGCACATCGACTATGGACACTGGTGAGTGAGCCCCTGCCTGCTGCCCCCCCGCCCCGAGCGCGCTGTTATCACAACAGACTGTCTGGGGCTGCTCAGTCTTCTGGCAGCATTTTCTGCATCTTCACTTTGTAGTCTTGTTTGTATGTGTGTGTCCGTGTGTGCAGGTATACATGTTTGTACATATACCATGTCCACTGGTGGAGGCCAGAGCTCTTCATCAGACACAGATCACCAACTTAAGCTCTGACAGAGAGTGCTTTGCCACCCTGCAGCTGCCCGGTGCCAGTCAGCTGGGCCCAGGGATCCTCCTGTCTCAGCTGCCTGGAGGTCTCAGCTGTGCCGCCTGGCTCTTAGGTGGCGGCTGGAGATCTGAATTCGGGTCTTGTGCTTGTGTGGCAAGCATCTTACTGAATGGGCCATCTTCCCGGCCCCTCTTTATATATATATATACTTTTCGTCATGTTAAACGGAGCAATTTCCCTTCGTGTCTCTGCAAGATTGGACTGAAAAGTAGCTGAGCAGCAGAGGGCTGTGAGGAAATTCAGTCACACTAAGTTACTGAAGAAAGCTTGGCTTTCCCCGGTTGTGTGTAAGCGTTCAGTCACATCTGGAGATGCCACCTTGCTCCCATGACAGCAAACACGGGGCGAGGGCACCCCAGCCTCCCACCAGGCTTCGCTACGAGGACAGCGTAGTCTCCGCTCACGCTCACATTACGAGCCATGTGAAAATCAATGAGCAGTCACAGTGTGTATGGATTCAGCTCTTGATCTGGCCTAGGCCTCCAATACATTTTGTCACCTTCTGTTTTCTGAGCCCAGGTTTTGATGGCCCCCAGAGACAGCCCAGAAGGTCACTCTTGCAGAAGAGTGTGACGATGAGGAGTGTATGATGGACTCCTTCATGACTGGTGGCTCGCTGTTTTGCCGTTCTTGGACTCGAGGCTCTGTTTTCCATGCCTTAGGTATGACCGGCAGAAGGCGGTGCTTAAGGAGGTCCGAAGCTGCCAGTACGTGGCCTGCATGAACCCTGCGGTGGGCAGCTTCACCCTCAACCCCAGGCTGCAGGTGGGTTGACACCCCACTCTCCCCGGTGTCCTCGGAAGGAAGTCAGATTCAAACCGTAGACTGTGCTGGGTGTGTGGGCATAATTTTGAAATGCCAGGGCTGGGGCGGGGGGGGGGGCTGTGTAAGGAGTTCAAGGCCCACCTAAGCCACACAGTGAATTCCAAGGACGGGCGAGCTTCATAGTGAGGTGCTCTCTCTCCACCGAACGCCACACCCTGTTCTCGGTGTTTATAAAGTCAGACCCCCTCCAGCTAATTAAGCAGATATGTTAGTTCCTAATAGTACTGTGTGCTGAGTTTTCCATGTACAGCAGAAGGAGGCAGGGCTACTTCAGTCTAGTCCCACCCACCGCCCGCTGCATTTGAACTCTTAACCTCGTGCATTAGTTGCATTTGATGAGATGATGTTGACACATTGTTACGGAGCAAAGCTCGGGGTTGCCGCTGGGGTTCCTTCTTTGTCTCGAGTGTTCTGTAGGGTTGACAGATGTGTAGGCACAGGTGCCCACCACTGAAGTATCGCCCAGCAGAGCTCCTGCGCCTGAGGTCCGCTCTGCTGGGTGCCCGCCCTTCCTTTGCCTCTGCAGCCTCACAACCTTAATCCTTGAACATCGCTTCTCACCTTTGTTATTATGGTAAAATACACATTGCATAAAGCTCACTAGCTTAACCCACTCTTCCACTTGTGCAGTCGTGTGCACCAAGGGCTCTCTTGCCCTGTCACCACCATGTGCTTCTCTGAGCCCGTCTGAAAGGAAACTGTCCATTAGGCGGTGATGCCGCTGCTCTCTCCCGACAGCCTCTTCCTCTCTCCTCTGGGTCCTGGCAGTCCTGCTTTCCGTCTCTGTGACCCTGACTTCTCAAAACGCTTCATGTAAGTGGAGGCCCACACTGTCTAAGGCGTGCGCCACAGGCGTGCTGTGCTAGAGATCACGCGTGTAGCATGTAGCATATCGCACAGTTTCCTTTGAAGCCTGGAGGTGGGCTGTTTTGTCCCACATGCTGCGTTTTCCTTGTCTGTTCACTCACGGTGAGCACGGGGTCCCTGCCAGGCTTTTTCTAGGGTGAATAAGGCCACTCTGCACATAGGCACGCAAACATCTGGAAATCCCACTTGAGTCCTTTAGACTCTCCTCCCAGGGGAGGGGCTACAGGATCCGACAGCGATTTGGTTCGCGGCTTTTGGGAAGCAATCACTATTTTAGCAATGGCCCTGTCTCCTCTAACCCCACCGGCAGTGCACCAGGCTTTCGCTTTCTCCACATCCTTGTCACACACAATTTCCGCTGTTTCTTTATCCCAACTGTGCTAACGGAGCGAAGTAATATCGCTGTACTTCTGTTTTTGCATTTCTCTGCTAAGTAGAGACCGGAGAATTTTTCATGTGTTTCTTATCTATTTGTATATCTTCTTTGGGAGATGTTATTAAAATCTTTTTATTCGTCTTTGGATCACACGTTTTGCTGTTAAATTTTAAGCATCCTCTCCATCTTGTGGATACTTAATTCTTAAGCACTGGCCACTTTATTGTCTCCATAGTGAGACCACTTAGTGCCTCTCCTCTTTAGACTGGCTTCCTTTGCTTACCTTGGCCATAGCACTTAGAAGGCCGTACCTTCACTCTTGGCTTGGTAGGTTCTTTATGTTTCTTGCGAGTGGCCTTTGCTGCATGAGTGGACAGGGCTAACTCATTCACCTGCCAAGGGACAGCGCGGTGGCTTTGCCTTCAGATTTCGGCAGTGACACATAAAGCTGCTGTCAACAAATACAGGCAATGATTTTCTGGTGCATATAAGCTTGCTAATAGTGACATCAGCCGCAACTAACATCCATGCAACAGCCACACAGAGATGCTCTGTCCTTATCTGAGTCAGCTGCAGGTAAGCTGCTCTGCTGGTCTTGTCTAATGTCTGAGCTTGTGTGGCACAGGCTGGAGTGGTGGTGGCAGTATACCTCTGCCTCTGTATCTTTCATCCTTTAGCAAAGTCTGAAAGCTCATGGTGAGTCAGTGGCTTGACGGAACGAATGTGGACACCAAGCCTTTGACAGTGACTAGCTATTCTCATTTCTGCTTCACTCTGTGGGTTCAAGCAGGTCACATGGCCAACCCCAGGGAAGATGGCAGTGATAGTGCATTAAATGGCAGTGGTCCTAAATAAAGAAGAGGATAAAATTCAAGTGCTTTGTTTGTTTGTTTTGCATTTCCTGGCTTGGTCTTGATCTCTGTTTGTCCTTATTGTTTTTCAGAGGCATTTCACTGTGTTTGCATTCAACTTTCCGTCCTTGGATGCACTGTGCACCATCTACAGTCAGATCTTCAGCTTCTATCTCCAGCAGCAAGCCTTCTGCCCATCGGTTCTCAGGACCGGCCCCTCCTTGATCCAGGCAGCAATAGCATTGCACCGGATGATGGCACAGGCCTTTGTGCCCACAGCTATTAAATTCCACTACAGTTTCAATCTGAGGGACCTAACGAACGTCTTCCAGGTACCTCAACTTGGAAGTTACCTTCTGTAGTATCAGAATAGCTTCTGGCGGCCATTTCTAGAGCTGCTTCAGCTTTAAACTGGGCTTTGTTCTTGTTTGTGTGCTGCTTTTCTTTTGCTCTCTGTGAAGTAATGTGGCAAGCAAGCTCTATGTCCTTCTTATCCATGAGATGTTGGTTCCCTTGTGCTGATTCAGCAAGGTGCCTGAGACCTGGTAAGGCATAAGCAGTGGGAATTTATTGCTCAGAGTTCAGCAGTGCTGAGAAGTCTGCCATCAAGGTAGCAGCATGTTCAGCTCCTGGTGAGGGCCTGGTCTGTGTTTTCAAGATGGTGCCTTACACATTGTGTCAATCCGCTCCAGACAGGATGAAAGGGCACACACCTAGGGCTGCTTATGTGAGGTCACTTCCTCCTTATTACTTAATAGTTGCCAGAGGTCCTGCCTCCTCATACAGTCACACAGGCAATTAACGTTTTTATTTAGTGTGTATGTCGGGGGGGGGGGTGTAGTCTATGCATGCCTGTAGAGGTCATATGACAACCATGAAGCTAGTTCTCTCCTTCATCCTTTATATGAATTATGGAGGTTGGACTTGGTCATCAGGTTGCCCACTGACCAGTCTCCCTAGCCCCACATAAATTTAGGGAGACAAACCGAGTGTGGCAGGTGGCGAATTAGCCACAGCAGTGAAGATAGACACTTGAGCTCTGCAGATGAAGGGCTTTACTAAGTGCCAGGGAAGAGTAATTGGTCATGTTTTTGCATAAAACATCAATGTACCATTTTAAACACATATTAAAGTATAAAATCTTAAAGTACAGATAATTTCTCTTGATACTGAAAATTATCTTGATTGCATGGTGTGTCAGGGACAGACACAGAGGCCAGGGCTGCAGTATCCCTTCCCAAGGCTTGCCCTAAAGTGGGCTGAGGGACCGCTTGAGAGTCGAGCTGTGGCGTGCGGTGAAAGGACAGCACGCACTACTCGGTATATTCTGAAGATGGAATCTGAGGTCTGGGCTTCCTAACGGACGTCATGCGCTCTGCAACGCACAGTGAAACACCTGAGGAGTGAGACTCCGGCTTCCTCTGTGCAGAAGAAAATGAGAGCTCACAGGCCTTCCCACAGCTCTGCTCAGAATCACCCGGTGGCTGCCCGAGCCCTGCCGCAGCATCAGGACATAGCTTGGTAATAGCACGGGCCATTTGCTTTCATGCCTGTGTTTCTAGCACCTGCAAGAAAGGCTCTGATTAGTAGTCTTGTTTAAAAGCAAGTCTTCGGAGAATAGGTGGCCAGAGCCCTGGTCCTGCTGTTTAGCCTTCAGGTCCAAGCTGCCAGCTGCCTCTGACACCTGCAAACATTGTCAGCGTCTCACAGCTTAACTCTCCACAGCATCCTCTGCGTTCTCATGTGTGCAATGCAAACTGCTGGCTGTCCATGAGGCTGCGGTCACCTCTGTATCCCCAGAGGCTTCAGGGCAGTGTTGGTGGGCACAGGAGGCATGGTGAATCCATGACAGTCCTGCATCTGCCTTCCAGGAGCAGACAATCAACATTTGGTGTGTGTGTGTTTGTGTTTGTGTGTGAAGAAAAAGGGTTAGATTGGCTGGTATGAAGGGATTAAATATAAGGAAAATGCTTCGAGTTTTATTGTACTTTGGTTTTGTAAAATCCATTGGAGACAGACAGACAGACAGATAGATATGTATGTATATATATATATATGTACATACTCTTGAAATCGTTTTAGGTATACTCCTAAAATGGGTGTGATGAGGGAGCTGGAGAGATGGCCCAGCAGTTAAGTGCACTCGTGGCTCTTGGCGAGGTCCCAGGTTCAGTTCTAGTACTAACATGGCGGCTCACAGCTGTCTGTAACTCCAGTTCTAATGGCTCTAGCTCCCTCTTCTGGCCTCTGGGAGTTTTTCTCGTGTGTGGTATACATCTACCCAGGCAAAACACTGTGTATGTAACATAACAATACAGGAATATTTTAAACCATGTGTGATAAGGGATAGAGAGATAATGCAGCAGTTGGGAGCACTGGCTGTTCTTCAATTCCCAGCACCCACATGGTGGGTCACAACCATCTGCAACACCAGTCCAAGGGGATCTGAGGTCGCCTTCCGGCCTCCAAGCTCACCAGGCGCTTGTGTGCACAGACAGACTTTTAAATGGGTATGATACTAAATTTCTGTTGCTGCCTATGAGAATGTAGGGTTTTATTTGCACATGTATGCATTTACTCCTGTTTGTTTCTTTAAAATTGCTAAACCCAGGGCAGAGTTAAATAAATACTGAAAGTGTTCATTTGGACTGACAGTGTCCTCTAGTTAAGGCTGTGTCCCCTGTCCTCTCGCAGGGGATTCTGTTTGCTTCTCCCGAGTGTTTAACGTGCCCGGAAGACTTACTGCACCTGTGGCTTCACGAATCATCCCGTGTGTACGGAGACAAGCTGGTAGACACCAGCGACTGTGACTTATTTCACAGGAAACTGCTGGATGCTGCCCATAAGCACTTTAAAGTGAGTGTGTGTGTGTTTGTGTGTGTGAGCAGTCACTGTTCACGGTTTCAGGCTGAGGTTGAGGGGGCTGAGCTGCATGTGAGCAAGCGTGGCTGCCTCTCCCACAGATGTGCTGGACACTGCCCTGCCCACTACTCCTGCACAAGCTGGCGTGGC
>REGO01000208.1:1545489-1563017 GCA_010120015.1 Rhombomys opimus
GGGGGGGCCTGCCACAGTTTCTCCTTCCTCCTGTGGTGGGGCGGGGAGGAGGGCCTGCCACAGTTTCTCCTTCCTCCTGCGATGGGTGGGGGAGTTCCTGCCACGGTTTCTCCTTCCCCCTGCAGGCTGCCTCGGACCGCCCGCTGCTGCAGCAGCCACTCATCTACTGCCACTTCGCAAGCGGCGGCGGGGCAGCCCCCTGTTACAGGCCGGTGAAGGACTGGGACGCGCTGAAGGCAGTGCTTACGGAAACGGTAGAGAGCTACAATGAACTCCACTCCGCCATGCACCTGGTGCTGTTTGAAGATGCCATGAAACACGTGTGAGTTTGTCGCCGCGTGGCCTCCGGTCCAGACCTGTCCCGCAGCACTAAACACACGTCACTGTTAGCTACGTCACAGGCTTGATCGTGTACACACAGGCAAGCTGCTTTCTAAAGGGTCGCCAATCCACCCGAAATGTCGTATTCACCGCAGGCCTGCCAGAGAAAGGTTTCCCGGGTCAGAGGAAGTGCTTGTGGGCTTCGCGGGCAGGACTTCCCCTGACTTCCCCTGACTTCCCCGGGTTCATGGATTAAGTGGGCCGTTGTAGGACTTGGCCAGCTCCTGTGGCGTCTTACAGCAGTTAGTGAGGACAAAAGGATGGGCATATCTTAGAAGTTAAAGGAAGTTGCCTGCCCTGGGGCAGAGCTTGACCATCCAGGCTCACGGCCTGGTCTGGATACCTCTCTCCAGTCTTTTCTCCAGAGAAGCTTGAGTGTGTGAGAGCTCCAGGTGAGCATTTACAGGGCTCAAACAAACCAGCAGGGAAACACTTGAGAGTAATATGTCATGCCATATTACATGTAACAGCGGACAAAGGAAGAAGATGCCATTGAGAGGCCTTCATAGACGTCCCTGGGGCTGGAAGGGTTCCGTCTTTCTGGTATTTTCCTCAGACCCTGAAGGATTCACATACTTGGAATAAGACATACCCTAGTAACAAGATTTCTTTACTTCTCATGTGCATTAAACTTTCTTCATGTGGCAACCAGGTAGTTTTACACTTTTAGTGTGGCTGAGACTTGACTGTGGTCTGTCTCCTAGACACCGAAAATGCTTGGGGTTTTAGAGCAGTTAAGACTGGATTTTGAAGAGACTGGTGTCTGAGGGAGGGCCGCATATCTACATGATAAGCACACTACAATATGGAAAGACTGGGGAGGGGCCCATTGCAGAGGGCTGCTGTGGCTCTGAACCAGGAATGCTCAAATAACGGAGTAGAAGATGGAGGCGGCTGTGGCCTAACTGCAGCTGGAGCAGCATAAACAGGCCTGATGTCCACAGGACGTCCTCACAACCCAGGTCAGAAAACAGGCTGCAGCAGGGCTCCCAAGCTGCTCACCAGCTCTGGGGCCACCAGGAGAGAAGGCTTTCCACCCTTCCAGGAAGACAGTGCTCCTGGCCAAGCCAGCCTCACTCAGCCAAGCCAGCCCCACTCAGCCAAGCCAGCCCCACTCAGCCAGCCTTTCTATAAGGGATGGCAGACAGAGTTACAAAGGTAGAACGCAAATCGCTAAAATTGGGAAAGTTACTCATGAAAAGAAGTGAATCAGAGTCAGGGGACTAGAGGAAGTTCAAATTTTAGAAGAGTTACTATAACGTGTGTGGCCTTGGGGCTGAAGAAAAGCATAGGGACCGCCCCACCCTGACTCGCTGCAAGCTTGCTGAAGGTCAAGAGTTTCCCTGATGCCTTCATTACACACAGCAGGAGTCTAGGTGGAGACAGTGAGTTATTGGCCACACAGTTCTGCATGAGCTGTGATTCGCTGACAGCACGATTGGCAGGTGAAGCCAGCCCCCTCCAATGCTGAGGGAAGAAAGCTCCCCCTATGGGGAAGAGTACCTAACCTTCCGTATGGGCTTCCTGTGGCCCAAGCCTTAGACCGTTTTTTCTGCTCAGAGACTGAGATTACAGCTGAGGGACTCAGCATTAAGGAAGACTTAAGAGAGCGTTGTTAAGCTTTGAAGAAAGGGACGGCACCACTTAGTGGATCCTGCTAGGTAGAAGGCGTGCGTTACAACGCAACCAAAGCCTATCTCCAGACTTGGGGTTTCTGTCCTGCCGTATCTTTCCCAAGGCTGTTTTGTGCTCACATGAGGTGAAGTTGAGTGGAATCAGCAAACTTGTAAAATGACCCATGTTTTCAGTCGCTGGAGACTTGACGTGACGGTGCCCCTCAGCCCCGGAGTAAGTGACTCCAGCTTTGGTTTTCCAGGGGGAAGAGCCATGTGGGTCATCCAGGCTGGAATTAAGCTTGTTTCAGAAAAGCAAACATGGTAGCACCCAGCTTTTGCTTTTTTTTGCAGGTGGTTTTTTAATTTGCATAAGACATATAACGAGCCATTTCTTGAACTTAACCAGCATCACACTGATGATAAAACCAGTGTGTTCATACCTTTGAGAGTGCAGCAATGACAAGAGTAGGAAACAGTCAGAATGTCTTGGCCAAAGTAGGTGAGGGGCAGGCTGCCCTGTCAGAAACTTGACTTTCCAATAACAGTGGCTAAGGTTGTGGCCTACACATGGGGCTTTAGTGAGAGGAAAGCCAGGGTCCTACCAAGAAACAAGTGATGGGGGTTAGAGAGATGGCTCAGTGCTTCAGAATACTTTCTGCTTTTGCAAAGGCCCCAGCTCAGTTCCCAGCACTGACTAACGGCTTCCAGCCATCTGTAACCCTAGTTCCAGGGGACCCCGTGCTTCAGACCTCCTCAGGTGCCAGGGACATGGTGGGTGTGCACAGAGGCAGAGGGCACACGCCCACAAACTGTGACTAAGCATGTTTAAGGAAGCAAGTCTTTAGTCTCCTTGCATGAGGTATACTGCGAGGACTTAACCGGAGCCAGTCCACTCTGCAAAGTGGCTCTAGAGCAAAGCTTTCGTGCAAACGCTGTCCTCCCTTGATGTCTTTGTACTGGGGGGCTGCAGAGAATTGGGATTTTGTTGTTGTTAATCAAGACTTTAAAAGTTGGAGCTCACACAGGGGCCTTGTGAATATTCTCAAGTGATAAGGAGTGACTCAGTGAAAGTCCAAAAGGGGGCTGCTGGGAAATTCCGTAGGCAAGTCCCTGTAAACCAGAGTCTTTGCCTGAGGGAAGCATGGGAACAGGGATTGAATGTTCCTGTAAGACTGGCACTTCATCTCTACACATTTCTCTAAAATACAAGCGAATACAGGGTAGGGCGTTCTGCTTCTCGCCTCTAAAGCCCTCCTGTCTCCAGGTGCCGCATCAGCCGCATCCTTCGGACCCCTCAGGGCCACGCCCTCCTGGTCGGTGTCGGAGGCAGCGGCAAGCAGAGCTTGTCTCGGCTGGCAGCTCACCTCTGGAGCTTGGAGGTCTTTCAGATCACGCTGACAGAAGGCTATGGGACCCCAGAGCTTCGGGTGAGTGGAGCTACAGGGAAGCAGTATTCCACAGTTATCCACAGGAGGGTGCATGAACCTAGATGAGGTTCAGGTCTGCGGACGGTCACATCTTTATGTGGCCTGAGCGTGCTCCCGTGTGCTTGAAGTCAGGTGCAGGTTCCTCACAGCACCTAGCACAGCGTGAATGCCAGCTGCAGCGGCAGTCAGTGCACGGGGGAGGCCAGGAGACGAGGTGGCTGCCAGGGGTGAGGACAGACCTAATGCGCCCTTGCTGTCTTTGTCTAAAGTGTGTTTTCATTGGCTGAATCTGTGGCCAACTGTATTTCGGGCCGTTTGTCCAGCAGACAGAAAATAAGCTGGGAGTAAATCCATGTCCGCTCTGCGATGTGGACAGGGACTCCCAACCCTTGGTGAGAAGGAGTTCTGTCCTGATTCCTCTGATGGTCAAATTCAAACACATTTCTATGATCTGTACAGGTTCAGTAACGTAAGCCTGGCTGAAAACAATATTGTCTTGCACATATGAACATGTTTTTATTTCTGCCTTAAATGAACCCAGTGTTCAATGCTATTTGTGTCCTTATATGACAAAGAACATAAAGCGTAAAGATACATCCTTTGGAACTGCGGGAGGTTTTTCTCCCCTTTGGGTAAGAGTGTGAGAACAGCCTGCCACAGAAATAGTGTGCTTTTAATATTGCTGATCAAGTAATGCAGCAAAACGACTTTGAATGAAGAAGCGATTGGAGGAGTGAGCAGAGAAGGGCCACGGTGTTACGGAGGTGCCACTGAGCTCGCAGTCACGCTGTTAGAAAAAGGACGGGTCTCAGCAGAAGCCTGTTTCATCCCTGGGCTCCACTAAGTTGCATGATGCTCACCAATAAATGCCAGAAACGGGTGGAGGGGGGTGACAGGTCACTGGAGGAGAGGCACAGTACTGGCCCACATTCCCTCCCAGCATCCAGCCACACACTCCCAACACCACGTCAGCGTTTTAACAAAGCATGAGCGATGGCTTCCTTTCCTTACAGGTAGACCTGGCCAATCTGTACCTCAGAACGGGAGCCAAGAACATGCCCAGCGTGTTCCTGCTGACAGATGCCCACGTTCTAGACGAGAGCTTCCTTGTGCTGATTAATGACCTGCTGGCATCCGGTGATTAAATGGACACATTTCTTGAAAGATCTTTCCTAATGACAAATTATCTGTAGTTTCAATGAACTTTAGAGAGAGATAATTTGTCTTTGGGATGTTTTCTAGGGCAGCCTTTGGGGAGAGACTACAAACCTGACTGATTTGAACTGTATTGCTTTCTTAGTGAGCTTTCGGCTGAGAAGTGCCTGCAAGAGGCTGACCTAAAGTAAATGTTATTCCTCAGTGTGCAGGGGTAGAGGGCGCTGGTTTAGGGTGTGGGATCAATAGGGTGTACCGTGGGGTGCAGTCGAGGGGCTGTGTGGGCGCGTGCGTGTAAGCGTCCAGTGGCGTGTCGGGCAGCGGGTGTGCACATCCACGGGGTGAGAGCTGTGGGAGGCTCGTGTCTAGAGGAAATGCAGCCCTAGAGCATGCACAGGTAACTGCTGGCTCTCAGAGAGTTCTCTGTCTTACAGAGCAAAGGGCAAAGGAAAATGACATCCCTGATTTCAAACTTTGTCTTCAAGCGTAGCTTAATCTTAGAAAGCATGTCAAACATTAGAAAAGCCAGTCTACAGTGTAAATTGCAAGACTGTTACATAATTCTGCCCATTCTTTGGGGATAGGAGACATCCCGGATCTGTTCAGTGATGAAGATATGGACAAGATAATTTCTGGGATTCGTAATGAAGTTCGCGGTCTTGGCATGGTGGACTCCAGAGAAAATTGCTGGGCATTCTTTTTGGCTAGAGTCCGCCTACAGCTCAAAGTAAGAATCATGCACTTCACCTGTGTATCGCCTTAAAGCTATTGTTGACATTCTAATGTGCATCTCAGCCAGGATTCATATTATGGGTTTGAATTTCAATGACATCTTTTCTCAGCCATGTCCAAAGTGTATGTCTGGGACCTAAGCAGCCCTGGGCCGGGCAGGACATAGGACATGCTATCAAAGCCATGTTCCTCTGTCCTGAGGAGCTGATGTGGTAGGAAGTAGGGAATGTCGCCAGGAGCTTTCCTATGGGACAAGTGTACCTAGCTCATGGGCAGAGGGGGCAGCTGCCTCCTTACAGGCCTAGCTTGTCCTGGAGAAGAGTGCTGCGTCTGTCCGGCTTGGACAGGAACTGAAAGTAGGTGCATTTAGGGAGAGGAAACAGTGCTGCTGTTTTTCATTTAGATTTATTTATTGTTTTTCATGAGTGTGGATGTTTTGCCTGAATAAGTGTACGTTCACCACGTATGTGCCTGGTACCCATGGAAATCAAAAGAAGGCGTCATATTCCCTTGAGCTGGAGTTACAGATGGTTGTGGGCTACCAGGCTTGTGCTAGAATCTGGACCCAGGTCCTCGGTAACAGCAGGAAACACTCTTAGGTTCTGAGTCCTTTCTCCATCTCCTTGAGAGGAGACTGTTCATGAAAAGAATCTGTTTGGAGAAAGCCAAGATAGCTCCAAAGGGCGCAAACATGGAGTCCTTGTGGGGGAGCATGGTTAGAGGCTGGGGTAAAGGGGGGGACTCACATCACATGAGCAACAGGCAGGACTGCACTAATGTGGAATTGAGTTACTCGCATGTTCAGATATCTCGAAACCCTTCCAATTACACCTTGCTCTGGGGCGGAGGGCGTCAATGCAAACGGCAGCTTCAGAGGCCCGTGTTCTGGAGAAAAGCCCTCCAAGGCTGTGGATGCCTCCTAACACTGTTGTAGCAATTTAGCTATTCCTAGTGCAGTTAGTGTCCTAGTGAGGTGTTTGCTTTGCTGTCTCTTCCACGGTCTTTGCACCCCTCAGCTCGGTGACAAGTTCTCTGTGAGCTACACAGTGTGGGACAGCAAGGAGCGGAGTGGAGCGGACAGCAACAGCAGCAGCCAGAAATCAGCTCCTTGGATCTGAACCTATTAAACTCAGCCCAGAATTACTCAGACATTAACTCTTCCAGCTACCCTTGAGGCAGGCTAGTGAGAGCCGTGGGAGTTCCTTCAAGATTACCTTTCACCACAACTAATAACGGAGCTCAGACTAAGCTGGGACCAGGAATTTTCCTGCCTTATGTACCTGGTGCTAGGATGACAGGTGCCACCTGCCTGGTCTTCCAGGGTTATCTTGCTTTAGAGCAGTGCTTCTCAACCTATGGGTCATACCCCTTTGGCAATGAATGACCCTTTCCCATTGGTCACACATTTGATCAAATATCCTGCAAATTATATATACATGTGTATATATGCACACTATGATTCATAACAGAGAAAAACTGCAGTTATGAAGTAGCAATGAGATAATCTTATGGTTGGGGGTCAGCACGACATGAGGAACTGTATTAGAGGTCATAGCATCAAGAAGGAACCACCGTCTTAGAGGCAGTTGGGACTCACAGGGCTACAGAGGAGAAAGCCCAGCTGAGATCTCAGAACCTCACCCATCAGCCCAGCCTGGCTCACCAGCCTTCGGAGACCCAGGGTCTCCTGAACTTTTCCTTCACCAGCATTGTCTGGATACCTCTTTCCTGCTCATCGCAGGACCGAGTACATTCACATTCCAGTCAGGGAGAGAAGAAGGGAGAAAAGGACCTAGTTACCATTTCAGGAAACCAGAACTCAGCCTCCCATAATACCCTGAGCTGAAATCCTACTGGTCGTGAGTGTGTCAGAGCTACAGTGGGCTCAAGGGAGGGAGGATTTGATCTCCACACATTTCCTGTATGATATAACAGGAATGATTTGGGAATACAAGTGTACCTCAGCTTACCACAGGGTGATTTCCCAATAAGCCCACCGTGGGTCAAGCTTTGTAAGTTGGGATGCATTCATGCATCTGTGCGATGTCAAAGCTTCACGTCACAGTAGACTCAGCCCTCTCACTGGCACGGCTGACCAGTGTCAGAGGACAGCAGAGCATCTGACACCAGCCAAGGAAAGGTTGAAATTCAGGAGTCTCAGCATGACTTCTATGGGATGTGTGTTGCTCATGTGCCGTCAGAGTTGAAATCACAAGCTACCAGCCACAACTGAGGAACAATTTGAAGGAGTGCTTCCTCTAGAGTATAATTTTTTGCTCTACGTGGGGAAGAGGAAGCTGAGAGACATCATGTTATGCTTCCTCCAGAGATGTCTTCATCTTAACACTGTGTGTCTGCTTAACAGTGTCACGCACCATCTCAGTCACACCCAGAATCGCCCGTTACCAGACCTCCTTCAGATTCTTAGTTCTCTCTCCTTGCTGAGCTGCTTCCGCTGGTTCCAGGGTCGCCCTACAGAAACGAGCAATACTTCCTTACATATTCTAAGATCTAATGATCGTTTCTGTTTGAGTGTTTCTTACTCTCACATGTTCACATGTGTGATCAAAGACCAGCATCATATTGCCATACTCTGCTACCATCTGATTTCTAACTAAATCATGCTAACTGCTTATTTTCTATAAGAGAGAATTAATTTTTATGATGTCGTATGTTCTGTTGTTCTCATAAACTCTATCTTATTTTAATATGGGAAAATACTGCCTTTAAACTTTGAGTAGCTATCTTACCAACTTTGTTGGTGGTTTTCAAGGGTGTGTGTGTGTGTGTGTGTGTGTGTGTGCGCGCGCCTACGGGTGCCTCCGTGTGCAGGCACTTATGCACAGAGCTAGATGCTGTAGATGTATGCATGTCAGAGGCAACCCCGCTGTCACCCCCCCAGTGCCCTCCACCTTGTATTTGAGGCAGGGTCTCTTGGTGCCCCGGTCCATCACCAGATAGGCTAGGCCAGCTGACCAGGGCTTCTGGGGATTTGCCTACCTGCTTCCTGCTTCGCCCTTGCTGGAGTTACATGTGTTGGCACAAACCTCCAGCTTTTATTCTGTTGTGTGAGACCTGGTTATGTGGCCTGGGCTAGCCTCACACTTACCAGCCTTTGACCCCAGCCTTCTAAGGGCTGGATTACAGGCCTGCCCTGTCCACCTCGACCCTCTCAGATTCTGGGAGCTGGTTGAAGTCATCTGGCCTGCAGAATTATTTTTGACTGTGTGGCTTATCCCCACGGCCTTGGTAAGGACTGCAGAAGAATGGTCCAGTGATGCCAATGGTGATGGTCTCTGGACCCTGGCTTGAGTGGAAGTCTCTGATGGCTTCCTGTTGACTTTTGGTTTCACTCACCCATTTGTCAAGGAGGTCTCCACCGAATTCCTTTTAGTATATACTGAGATAATTACATAGTTTCTCCTTGGGCTTATTAATATTCCCAGAGTTAAGACTAACACTGAGCCGTTCGACACTGTCATATTCTTGCAGCCAGCAGTCTTTCTTTAAGCATTTCTCTCATGCTCCACACAGCAAGGCTTGCAGAGGCAGAGATCTGCCTGTGCCTTACTCAATCTGCTGACCTCTTCCCCGAGGGAGAACTAATATGTAAAAATAGACCACCTGTTGGCTCTCCAATTAAACAACAGCTTCATTCATCGCTGTCTCTGTGTATGACCCTCATCTTTGCGGTATTAGAAAGCCGTCCACATTATTCTCACACTGTGCAGTTTTATCAGCTCAGGCCACAGACTGGGGTCTGACAGGTTGGATCTTCTTTGCCTCTGCTCCTGACTTGGACAAGGTGGGCAGCAAACTGTGCCAGAGGTTGCTGGTGCCATCACTCATGCTCACCACCCCGCACTGGTTGGAGATGCTGAGAGTGTGTGTTAGCACCTGCTGCCCTCTGAGTCCACAGGCAGGCTTTCGCTGTTGCCAGCTGTTGACTGCATGTCCTTGGATCAAAGGACCCAGTGAGCTGACGTCAGATGCTTTCTCTCCTTCACTTGTGTAGAGATGAACCTCCCTCAAGTCCTCATCCTTGAGGTGAAATTGCTGTACTAGAGAAACAGCACTTTCACCTCTCCTCCTCAGCCTTGGGCTAACCCAAGAAATGTGTCTGTGTCTACAGTTTCCCTTGGTCTATGCTTTCCCTTGCTGCCCATGTGAGAGGGTAGCGCATGGCCCCTACTGTCCAGATTTAGACACTTGTGTTTTCATGTCTGTCTTGGAACATGTAGAAAGATCCATTTTTGCATGACAGTCATTCTAGAGAATTTAAAAATAAAGAACCACATAACGAAATGAAAATTTCCTTTAATTATATCATCTAGAGATAGAATACTGATAAATTGCATCCAAGTTTATTGTATATAAACACTATCTATATCCATAATAAATACACATTCAGGAAAGCTTTAATAACATTTTCCTTTCCTTTAATGTTATTTATTTATTCATTTATTTATTTTAGTTTGAAGGCCCACCCAGAAAAAAACTAAAATAGTTCAGGAGTTTGATGCACAAAATAAAATATTTAGTGCAAATGTGATTTATTCTCAATAACTACTTACAGTTATTAGAAACCATCCATTTGTCCAATTCCTACTGGTTTGCTGATTTTTCCATGTTTGAAGAAGATTTTTATGTAGTTAATAGTATGTGTCAGTAATATCCTTTCCTGTTCTACATTTTGCCTGTTTTTCTCTTAATTTTATCATAATTCTCACAGCTTTCTTTATAATGTTTTTTTATTTTTCATTTATACATATTTTAAATTAAGAGCGGTGTTCTTTAAGTATTTATTTTATTACGTATACAATGTTCTGCCTGAGTATACAGCTGAACTCCAGAAGAGGGCACCAGATCTCATTATAGATGGCTGTGAGCCACCATGTGGTTGCTGGGAATTGAACCCAGGACCTCTGGAAGAGCAAGCAGTGCTCTCAACCTCTGAGCCATCTCTCCAGCCCCACATTTATACATATTTTAAGTCAGATATTTTCTCACTTCTGTGTTAATTCTGCACTGTCATTTAAAAATAGTGTTCTTAATTTTCTTTAAATGATAACATTTTAATGGTTAGCCCTAAGTTTTTTATATAGCATAAAGTGATTTTACTATATTTTTACCACAGAAAATTTCCCTGAGCTTCTTATCATATAACTTCTCTAACCGACTGTTTTTTGAAGTGTTACCTATCTCACATATTAAATGCCTAAATATGTAGGATAAAATGTCTAGGAGTCGCCTCAGGTCCGATTGCCCTGCCCACCTATGAACAGATGCGTCAGCTGCCCGTCACGAGGAGGAAACAGATCTAAAGAACAAGAACTGCAGTTCTGTGGCTTTCGCCCGTCTTTGCTTAGCCCCTTGCTTCTGAGCCCATGCTAAGGCAAAACATCATGGCGGGAAACATCCGGCCGGGCTCAGACGAGTTCCGGGGGCCCTGGAGACGAGGCAGCCGTTCTGGGGTCAGTGTCCCCTCAACTGCACCCGCCTCCTGCACGCTAACGTCTTTCACCATATCATGAGATTTTGGACGGACTGGCTCCCTGATGGAGTGAGGAGCTCGCCATAGTCACCTCCTAGCAGCCCCTGCTCTGAGTGCTCCTGCACAGGCACCAGTGCAGAGCTCTGCAGACGTGCTCTTCAGGCACGGCTTTATCCACAGCTGTCTGCCCCTCCTGCCCATGAGGAAGAGGAAGCCAGGGCTGGCCACTGAGGGCTCTGACCATCTCTGGCCTGCCAGAATCAGCCTCCCCATTTTCTGATTATTGGTAACTTGCAGAGATATTAAGGAGACAAAAGCTACTCTCTGTATCAGTTAATTTTCTGTTGCAGTGATAAAATACCAAACCCAAAAATAATTTAGAGGGGGGAAAAGGGTTTATTTTAGCTTATTACTAAAGAGGCATAGAATCCTTTGTGATAGACAGCATAGAAACATGGAATGCACCCAGCCAGAGCAGGAAGCTGGCTGATTTTATCCACACACAGGAGAGAGAAAGCACAGAATTGGGATGAGGCTACAAATCCTCAAAGCCTGACACCAGTAACAGACTTCCTGCTACTCTTCTCCACCTCCTAAAGGACCCATAACCTTCCCAAACATCACCACGAACTGGGGACCAAGTGTTCAAATACAGGTGCCTGTGAAGGATAATCTTACTCCACAGTGCCTTGTGCTGTGTATCTGAGAGGCACACACTTTGGTATTGAATAAGCCAGCACAACCAAACAAAAATAACATAAATAGCAGTATTTTATTCGCCCAAATAGAGCTTTTCAAGCTGCCACCTGCTTACACCCTCATTTAGCCATTTGTCAAGTGTTTATTGGGGTCCTGTGATGTGCCGGATCCTGGGGAGGTGGCAGGAGTCTGAACACCCCAGCCCATCTGGAGCCCGCCTCACTGTGGGAGGCAGATATCAGTCTAATAGCTCCATTAACTAGCATGAACCTCCATCTCTGAAATGAGAGGGGATTAGATGCCCTAAGAGAGAGCCCAGCAGTAAAGATCTCAACGAGGGAATGGCTGGAAAGTAGATGTCTTTTCTGTTATTTTATTCTCTAAAATGTGGGTCCATGCGCATGTGCGTGAGCATTCACGTGTGGCTAGCTGAGCTGTGTGTGGGCGTGCAGAAGGATATGCATAAGATGCGGGTGCCAGAGGGCAACCTGGGTGTCATGCTGCTGTGAGTCTGCGTTGTTTTCCTTTCTGAGACAAGGTCTCGCTGTCCTGGAGCTCTCTAGACTGGCTGGCCAGACAGCTCCAGACCCCACCCCCATCCCATCTGTGCCTCCCTGGCACTGGGATTACAAGCCTGCGCTGCCACACCTGGCTTTTTTTATATGACTGGCTTTTAGCGAGCCCAGTTCTGCTTGCAAAGCGAGCGCCTGAACCTCTGAGCTGCCCCACAGACCCCTGAAAGGAACTTCTAATAGCAGTAATGAAAGGCTCAGCCTCAGAGTAAAGGCGGTCACTTTACACAGAATGTACTTGGCGTTTATAAAAGTGTTCTGCATTCAGTGTTTTCTTAACACTTAGATCTGGAGTTTCCCAGTGGAGTGTGAGTCCTTCCCTACCCACATGGAGGATAGTGCCCTAGTAATGCCAGCTGCTCTGCCAGTGGAGCCACAGAAGCTACATGAGATGTCTCACACACTGATCTGTTTACAGGAAAGATGGGTGTCAATCTTCTTTTAAAAAAACTAACAAAAATTAAGGCTGTGCAGACTAGCCTGAACAACAACACGAGTTCGATGCAAGCCCAGGTGACACAGAGGGCCTGGGAATGAGCTTTTCCTCCCGATACTATTCTGAGAAGGAGCGGTGTTTTTGCCATGGAGATTGAATGCACATTCTCTGCAAGAAGAATAATTTCTGTGTTTTACAAAATGGAATAGAGGTTGTGGAGATAGTCCTGCAGGTAAAGCACTTCCCATGCACGGGTGAAGACTTGAGTTCAAATCCCCAGGACCCACAAAACTGAATGCTGAAGCACAGGCCTGCAACCTCAACACCCCTGCAGTGAGAAGGGAGGTGGAGGCAGCAGAATGCCGGAAGCTGTGGGGTCAGCTAGCCTGGCTTATGCCGCAACAGACCACACACACACCACACACGAATTAGAGAAGCAAGATGAATTGAAATTCTCTGGTGCCAAATATTCCTGTTAGGAAAACCTTCAATCTGAGACAATTTGGTTGTGTGCTGTCTGAAGCAGGCACTCAAGTAGGGGTCTTGTATACATGCACTTGGAAGATGCCGCTGGATCTTTTGAAAAGAACTGAAATTAAAAGCTAATTCGATGGGCATAATGTAGGAAGACCCGAGGAGGATGATAAAGGAGAGTTTTCCAACAGAAAATGCATTCTGTAACGAAAGTCCATTCCATGGGGGCTCGGCAAGACTCGGGCTTCTTCCTGAAGTACACGGGGACTTCGGGTGATAAGCACAAACGTAAGTTAAGGGTAGATGCTTGGG
The DNA here is from genome assembly GCA_010120015.1 of Rhombomys opimus. Classification (NCBI taxonomy): domain Eukaryota; kingdom Metazoa; phylum Chordata; class Mammalia; order Rodentia; family Muridae; genus Rhombomys; species Rhombomys opimus. The sequence continues at coordinate 1,558,788 of REGO01000208.1, forward strand.
AGTAAGGATGTGGGAGCTTCCTTCTACCTGAGAGGAAACTACATCAGCTGGAAAACACAGTGCCTGTGGCAGTTCAAATTTCCATTAGGAGATGAAGTGGCCTGAGGCCTGTTAGTGACACACAAATATGCTCTCGGGAAGGGATCGTAGCCACAAAACCTGGGGCACGTTACAAAGCGTGGCGACATGGGGATATTGCAAACCAGTCATAACGCCCACGTGGGGAAGGAAAAAAAAACAATAAATTCTCTGGTGCTAATCCCAAAGCAAGTTCTTGACACCTGAGACCCTGACGGTAGAGCTGCTGGTGCAGGTGGTGGCTTCAGGGTTGGCTTTGCACTCGGGAGGTTGTGCTTTGGGAAACAGCACAGCTGCCTGCTCTTAACCTTGTTTTCCTCCTAGCTACCTGTCTTTCTGTCCCCACTGACGGCTCATTTGCAATTGTTGGGCACTCTGGTGGAGGGCGGGTGGCTACGAAGGAGTCTGGGTGCTTCCTGAAAGGCGGACAGCATGAGCTCATGAGCTCAGGTAAGGGATGGGGGTCCCCTCTTGTAACACACACTAACCTGAGTTTACGTCAAGACCAGGCTGTCTAATTGAGAACGCTGCTTCCCACCCAAAGCTTGCTGGTTAACACACTGTACAGCCTGGCCTGTGGGCACGCTGCCGATCTTGTCTCTGGAGACCTGGCTGGCGCTTATGTGGCAGGTGTCTCCAGGCAGGTGTGGCAGAGCTCATGTGTTGTCTCGTCCTCTCTTTGGGATCCTGTTCACAGTGCCCAGGACATGTCAATACCTGGCCTTGCCTGCCTAGCTCTTGCATTGGCAGAGATGAAGGGCTTGCCATGTAAGCCTGCCAACTTGGGTTCAATCCCTGGAGCCACGGGAAAGTGCAAGGAGAGAACCAACTCACATACACACACACCATATAAAATGTATTCTTAAAAATTATGTCTAAGTCAAAGACAATGTGTAACAAGGACGCTGTGTTTGTGAGGAGGTGTCTAAGAGTTCCGGTAGCTGAGGGGCTCCCTGGGCTGCTGGGACAGTCTGGAAAGTGCTCCCACCCTGTCGCCTCAGGCATGTCCAGTTAGGTGTCTCAGATATCACCCTTAAAAGTGAAATCCGTAAGAGGAGCACTCGCATGCATATCCATACAGTCTGAAATATCAAAGCTGAATTATGGACAAGACAACATCTGTTCAATCTTTTTTTATGACTTAGAAACTATCCTATTCTTTATGCTAATTCCACCTAAAGTTATTGAGACTATAATGAGAAAGCTGTTCAGAATGAGCACCAGTCTTCTGGTGCAAAATAATCTGCCTGTGAGTTTACCACAGGTTATCAGGAACATTGATTAGAGTGTATTTTAGGGGGAAAAATTAGAGTAACTGATAAGTTAGTCTTGAACTAACTGATAAGTTATTCTAGCCTCATAGAATAAATGTGCTCACACAGATGCGCTCACACTCACGCATAAACATACACATAATTAAAAAGAAAAAGGAGAAATTGCAAATTATTTTGTGCACACCAGCATGGTCTGCATAGCAAGTTCCAGGGGAGCCAAGGCTACACTCAGAGACCCTGTCTTGGAAAAAATGAGAGACAGACAGACAGACAGAGACAGAGAGATGGAGGGAGGAAGGGTTGTTTCACTTAAGTATTCCCATGGCAAAGCGAAGCTAGCTGCTGTCCTTGTGGGAATGAGAGGCCTGGAAGAGCTTGATTCATTTTGAGCTAAGCAGTACATAGTGTAAGGTAAGATTTGCTTTTCTTTTCCTTTCCTCCTCCTCTTCCATCCCCTCCCCCTCCTCTCAGGGTTCTTTGTCCCCATCCTCACCTGTGCTCACATTTTTCATGCCAGTGATGATGATATGTCACTATTGTCATGTTAGTGTAAGCCGATTGCTCAGCGATCACATGTGCTAAGAAAACTTGGGTGACGATGTCTGCTTTTCTTTATCACAGCTCGGGCCTTAGGCTTCTCCTCCCAGCCTTTTCTTCTTTCCACACTTGACTGTTCCCCTTTTCTTCCTCACAAGCTGCTTTTCTGAAACCGATTCTCCCCTACGGGCATGATTTCAGAAACTTCATTTGAGGGAGGCGGAGGCAGAGAAAAACAGAACAGCATCTCATTTTGGATATTCCAAGTATTTTCCATGAGCTCTGCACTTCATCTGTTTCTACCCTTGTCCTTGGCATACCGTTGACTCTCTTGGGCATGGAGAATCATGACTGGTCGTGTTTATTCCCCTTGGGGGAGGGGCAGGAGGTGGGAATGCCCTCCCCTGTTGCTTTACTGGTTCGTCTAAATCATTTAGTAAAAGATAATATAACAAGGTCTTTCAAAAGTCTATTTTTGTTTTCTAAAATTAGAAGTATTTTCTTGTGTCTTGTTATTAATGAACAGTTAAACAAGGATGATCATCACATAATTTCACCTGGGAGGGCTCACAAAAAATTCTCTGAGAGGTGATTAAAGATTATAATGAAGTCCCCTCCATCAGGAAGCCTGCCAGAACAACTTGGCAATATGTGCTTTCAAGAAGCAACCGAAAAAATCCACGGACAGATGTGGGGAACATAACATGTGCATAAACAGTGGATGTTCTAGTATAAAAAGAAAGACAATGTGTCCGTCTGCCACACTGTGGATGACATTTGATGGCATCACGCTAAGCCATCACGAACAGGCCGGCGTTGCACAGTGTGCTTATGAGAGAGCCCTGAGCTAGGCTTGTGTCGCTGGAGACTTGGGAGACTGGAATGGACAGATGAAGTCTGGGATGGACAGACGAAGACTTTAAGTCTCCAGTTGTGAAAAAGTTCCAGAGATGTACACTCTGCCACAGCTGGCAGCACCGCAGTGCACACTGACATGACTCACGAGTGTAATCAGGCTGTGCATCTTTTACCACTTTAGAAAAATATTTAGATATTAGAATTTACCTTGAAATGTTGAATACAGTAAGCCTGTTAAATAAAGTATTATACAGCTTGACATATGCTGGAGGTCGTTTCCTCACATGGATTTTAAAATGCTGTGAGAACAAGGAAACAGTGTCCTCCGAGACCGTGACCTCACCCACTCCCGACCTCAGCAGTGGAACCTTGGGGGCCTGGTCTTCTGTCGGTAGCCTGCCCTGAGAAGAGGAAAGAGATGCTCTCCACTCACGCCTCTCCAAGCCGACAAACAGTCACGTCTTCAGGTCCACAGAGCTGGGGCATGGAGAGTCCTTGCTGAGCCCGCATCTTCACGCTCCCCCTGAGCTTCTCCCCCTGACAGGCCTCTAAAGCTCAGGCCCTGGAATGGGTAAGAGGATAGCCCCACATCTGCTCTGCTGACAGCGAGCAGCCCTCCCACCCACTGTCTGTGGTGTGCTGCTGGAGCCCCACTCGGGGCTCTGGACACAGAATCCGTGTCCAGAGAAGGGATCCCGAAACACACGAAGGTGGCCCTTTCCAAGCGCTGTGCCTCATCCACAAATCCCACCCATTGTGGACAGACAGCGTTTGAAGGGAAACTGAGCCCTCCGGGTGTACACACCTCTCTTTGTTGTCTGGATTCCCTAACAGCGCTGAATAACAAGGCCTCACACTGGTTAGCTTGCCGGGGGATGCTGGTCATCTAGAGGAGGTTGAGGACTCAGGTTTGATCTAGAGGTAAAATACCTTTTGTGTAAGCATTTTAACAGCCTTGGAGTTACGTCTGGGGATCCTGGAACTGATCCCGACAGATCCCAACACAGACCGATGGCCAATTCAGGTATTGACTTTTAAATAACTAAGTAGTGAAAACTTCCAGGTTTACATCAGAAACTTTTCTCAGAAGGGACATGTTCACTCAAATTTTAAAATTTTAAAACTGAAAGTCTGAGGAAAGAAATGAAAGAGGTGTTTTCACTTTAGATGCAAGCACAGACCAGTGTCCTTCACAGTGATGGAACTGTTTTGTAGTTTTGTTTGGAAAGGGTATTTCTGCTTTGTGGAAACCTGTGGGATCACAGAGTGGAAGGACCTTGGAGGTGGACCTACTGACACTCTTACCTCGTGGTGACTGATTTTCATGTGGCTTGTGTTAGGGAGCAAATAAAATGTCCCACTTTCAAAGGCACTCCTGAGCCGTGCTCGAGAGAAGAGGGGCGCGCTGAGGAAAGCTGCTGGAGAGAAGAGGGGCGCGCTGAGGAAAGCTGCTGGAGAGAAGAGGGGCGCGCTGAGGAAAGCT
>REGO01000208.1:1565010-1630627 GCA_010120015.1 Rhombomys opimus
GCTTTCTCTGTGGCCAGCAGGCTGCTATCCCTGCTATCCTGTCCTGTGTCTGTGACTGTGTCTGTGTCTGTGAGTGTGTCTGTGTCTGCTTTCTCTGTGGATGCAGGCTGCCGTCCCTGCCAAGCCTGCCTTCCTGTCCTGTGTCCCGTTCTCCCAGGAGCAGCAGCCCAGCCTGGCCAGGGCTTGTGGACACCTGCTGGCTGAGGCAGGCTTTGCAGTGCTCAGAGCTGTAGCGCCTGGCCACGGTGTCATGCCGCCTCCTATAGGAGCCTGACGATTTAGCAAGGACGATTTTGAGCACTTCAGCGCCTTAGCTTGATTTCTATCAAGCTGAATTACGCCTGCAAACAAATTAGCCAGATGACTTCCTTCCGGTGTAAGGTGCTTGTTTAAACTCCTCCACCCTCCTAATTTGCCACATGGAAGGTACTAATTAGAATTCAGAGAGCAGTGTCCACATTCCCGTAAAAACATGTGCTACCTTTCTGTAGAGGTCAGAAACAGCTTTTAAAATTTTGAATGAGTGCTCATTTGATCACTTCCTTAGTTTCAATATCCATCATTTAGAATGAAGGTTATCTGCATAATTTGGCCACTTCTTCATTATTGACCCCACTGGGTGAGTGGAAGGTACTTCTACAAGGTGACCCCTTCAGCCACAGAGAACAGAGTCATTAATGACAAGGCATTTCACATACACTGACATGTAAGTCCCATCAGTACACACCCAGCACCCAGGGCTACGGGCGGACTGCCTCTCGCTGCACGGGTGTGGATTTCTTTCTGTTACCTGACACTGAACTAAATGACAGCTGAGAAATAAGTGACCAAAACGGTTTGACACTTGAGTGTCACCATGTTATTCATCAGACGCCTGTGTCAGCACACACTGCCTCTCACTGGAAATTAGGAAATAGCAATGAGAGAGGCAGGAGCAAGGGATAGTCTTACAGGCCACTGGGAGTGCAGTTGGACATGCAGAGGACAGAATAAATGGGAAGTAAAATGTAAGCTGCCTGGGGAAGGTGGCTCTGTGTTGGAGGACGTGAGGACGCAGCAGCCGTGTCACTCAGGCGTGGTAGCTGAGCGGCAGAGGAGGACGTGTCGCTTGAGGTGGTGGCCTCCAGTACAGTCTCACAGCCCGATACCCTGTCACGCCACCGTTCAATGCGGGACTGGCCAAGAGGGCAAAGCGCGGAACATCAGGGGGATCCGCCCAGGTAGAAGAGTCGCCAGCCCGCCATTTCCAGACTGGAAACACGGCAGCACATGTGTGTCCAACGTGTGCAAACACGCACACAGATTCCTTGTGCCAAACACGAGGGTCCTCACCCTTATTTCACCAGTGGTAGCTGGGCTACATTGATGACTTGGGCCAGAATTCTTCCTTTAAAATGTCAGCTACAAGCATTACTGTTGACTGGAAAAGGACGGAGTTGGACGTGCCCTGTAGCAGTCCTATTTGGGGAAAAGACCAGTGGGACATTGCAGATATTTCCATAATTTTAAGGTAAAATTCTGGGTCCTGCTGACAGCTCTAGTGACCTCGGTTTGGTCATGCAAACTCAGTACAATGAATAAAAACAGGAAATGTGGAAACAGAAAAGAGAGGCCGTTTAATGTGCTCTCACGTTGCTGAGAGCCACAAAGAGAAGGGCCCAGTGGGAGCTTACTAGTGTAAGCTTGGGTTACACACCTAGGAGGCCTAGTCAAGGTGAGGCCCCGCCCACCTTTGTCCTTCCATGTCTCAGCTGCAATGTGGATAAGCTGTGTGACATCTGTCCTCCTCCTGGCTGTCACCGGGGCTCCAGCCTCTCCCTCTCCCTAGCACAGGATCCCGGGGCAGTTGTGATTCCTTGGGGCCCATTGTTCCAACAGTCTGATAGCTGAAGGACACACACACACTCCTAGAATACTAGTCTCCTACAGCGTGGCTGCACTAGAGGCATTTTGAGGTTATCAAGACAAAAGAAGCTCTCTGAGATCTGCCTAAATTTCACCATAGCTTCAGCTTTTCTCTTCAAATAGGGAGGAAAGACACTTCCCTGTTCATACCCTGCCCCATCCACACCCTGCCCTGTTCACACTCTGCCCCATCCATACCCTTCCCAGTTCACACCCTGCCCCATCCACACCCTGCCCCATCCACACCCTGCCCCATCCACACCCTGCCCTGTCCATACCCTGCCCCATCCATACCCTGCCCCATCCACACCCTGCCCCATCCACACCCTGCCCCATCCATACCCTGCCCTGTTCACACTCTGCCCTGTCCATACCCTTCCCAGTTCACACCCTGCCCCATCCACACCCTGCCCTGTTCACACTCTGCCCTGTCCATACCCTTCCCAGTTCACACCCTGCCCCCCTTCACACCCTGCCCTTTTCCTCTTTACCCAGGCATGTAAGTATGCCATCACACATTTGTTGCACTGTGCCTATTCATCTAACTTAGAATAGAGTTTTTAAAAGAATGCAATGTTCAAGGTTTTTTTTTTTTTACAGGTTTCTAAAGTTTAGTAATCCTTCTGCATATGAAAGCAGGGTCCAGTTTTATGGTGAGCCAGAAATCTGGCTGTGTTGCTCTGCTGGAACCAGCTTTACTTGAAAGGGCATAGTTTTGTGGCTTTCGTGGGTATGCTAGCCCCGTGAGCTGCACCATCTCCTGCCTTATCCTTCTGCAGCAGTGGTCAGCTGTGGCTGGGGAGATGCTAGGCGGGTACCAAGCACCCACCACACAAGGCTGAGGACTGGAGTCTGATCCTAGCACCCACAGAAATTCTGGGTGGGGGTGGCAACACTAGAAAGGCAGGGAAAGGAGATCCCTGGAGCAAGCCACCTACAGGAACTCACTAAGGCAGTGAGCTCTGGGCTCAAGTGGAAGGCCTGGCTTCAGCCTGTAACAAGGACCAGGGCGATTAAGGGAGACTTCCGCATCAACTTCCTGTACACACACGTAGTTGCAGAACACAGCAAATGAATGTCGGAAGGGTAGCCGGGCCTCCCTGGGTTCTCAGTCACTTCTGTGTTTCCACGTTGTGGAAGAGACCCATGGGCTCTCACCTGGACTCGACCTTTCCTCCGACCAACCATAAATTCCAACTTTAAAGACAAAAAGTAAGAAACGCACAGGCAGAGAGCTGCTTTAGATCAACATCGGGCTGGCCGAGACACTGCAGACCCCAGCAGCCACACTGCTCACCTCTGTCCCAGCCCGGTGAGCAGAGCCAGGCCTTGAACGGGCAACAGGTAAAGGCTGACACTCTACCCAACTCACTGGGAGGAGGCCAGAGGTTGGAGCCCAGGGCCCAGGCCTCCTTTTACTGTGTTTGTGCACAGTTACCTTGAAAGCATGGGAAAGAAACATTGAAAAGAAACCATTTTGTGGGTAGGAGGAAGCAAGGGGAATGCTGGGGGCTGCTTCCTTTTCTTCAGGTTGGAAATGTAACCTGGGTCCCAGAAAGGAAGCCTCACTTCTGCCTTGTCAGTCTTTCCATTAGGGCAGCTACTGTGAGCTGCTTAGAGCTGCTCACCTAGAGTACTGCTCCTATACAGGGTTAAATTCTCTTCAACAAGCCACCTTCAACAAGCCACCTTCAACAAGCCACCTTTAACAAGCCACCTTTCCTTGAACATCCACAGTCTCTCACCAACCCACAAGAGCGAATTATAAATAATAGATTTGTAACTTGGTAGTTTGACATTTAAGAAGTTCACATGAATAATTTCTGAGAAAGCATTTCAAGCCTCCTTTTAAGGGTATGACATCATACATGGCAAAATTGCCCTGGATTTAACTAAAATAAACAACGACAGCAAAATAAAAACAAAACAAAATCTTCATCTCTTCTGGTTTTATTTCTTTCTTGCAAGTCCAAATTTAATTCTACACACTGGTATAGTCTGATTTGCTGTTCTTGGAAAGCAATAAAATACTTTTTTTTTAATCTCAGAATAGCATTCGCCCTCTGTCAGCGTCCTCAACAGGGGCTTGAACACTGGCCTGAGTACTCTGTGGGGCAGGGCCAGCCAAGGCCAGAGAGTGTCCCGCCAGGAACCGTAGTCTGTGTTTCTGTGTTTACAGCAAACTGACTGAGAGAGTGGAAAATAAACATTTCTTTCTTCATATGAGGAAAAAACCAGTCTTATCTGTGCATTGAATTTCGCAATGGAGACAGCATGGCTTCCCAAAGCCATCTTAGTGGGAGAGCCACAGATTTAGAGCCATTTTATAATGGCTCTCTGCTTATTTTTATTTTTGCTTTCACCACAATTGGCTGCAAAATGCCTGCAAAGTGGTTTGAAGCGGTTCCCCTGAAGGGGCAGATCTGGCAGAGATGCTGATCTTGCCCCGAGTCTGCCGGGTAAGCCTCAGCCTGAGCTGCTGCATCGCTCAGCCCCCTCCCGCCGCCCCTCAGAAGAAAACTGGAGATAAATGAGTGGCAGAATAAATAATTTATGCTAATGAAATTACTGCAATTAGTAGTTCTACAATGACCCTTTTAAAAGCCACAGCTGTTAGTGTCAGGAAGCGCTGTCACCACTGACCTTATCATAAGAGAAAGTGACAAGTTGGGAATGCAGGGAAGACCAGCCATCAAAGAGGTCGTTCTGGACCGGTTAGAGCTTTCTGCAGTGTGAATTACACCCAGCTGCTCCCTGGCTCTGGGAGCCTCCATGCTGAGCCATTTGGTTAAGCCCCATAACAATAGTTATTTTGCCCCATTGAGACAAGTTGTGTCGGGCCACTTCCAGCTCCCCCGGAAGCCACTCTTTCCACTGGGATTTACAAATGAAACTGTTGTTAAAAGGAGCCTTCAGGGCTGCTGAGGAGCCTCCTCATAAGGATCATGGTTGGGCAGAAGCCAGGCTTCCCCTTGTCAGGAGGCCGCCCTTGGCTGAGGAGGTGTTTGTCTGTATGGAGGAAGGTATGTGTGAAAGTTCCTGTCAAAGCAAGGCAGGATGGGAGCAGACTTGTGCCTGGTGGATCGCAGCCAAGCTGCTTTGAAAATGAAGTCCTCAGGAAATATGATGCCTGTGACATTTATAGAGACTTGCTCATAGATTTTATTTTCTGGATCCACTAGTTGCTGATAGGCATGCATCGTGAATTCCCTGGAATCAAGTTCAATTCAGGCTTTGCACCCCGAGGCTTGCTTTGAACACGCATTCTTTCAGGGAGCAGTGGGGCAGGTTTTTTATCAGCCCAGCGGTGCACTAACAGGAAGATTTTACACGCATTTGGGGCTTATCCTGAGGTTAGGCGTCTGTGTGCTCACGAACACTGCGGAGGAGCAGCGGCTGTCGCCCTGTGCCGAGGCTGGCACGCCCTGCTGGCTGCAATGTTGATGGTCCCGGTTTGAAGCGCTTCACTGCACCGTCGCCCACATGTGTGCACTTTCCTGAAGCTGCCCGGGTGCTATTGACAGCGCTTTGGTAAATTATGTGTGACTTTCCAAAGAGTTGGTGTAGCTCATTTAACTCGTATTAATTGATTTTAGGCTTCCCTTGATTAATTGAACCCCGTTCGTCTTGTACAGAATGCAATAAATAATCATTAGAATGAGGGAGATGTGGCTGTACAAATTAAAAAGTTAACTATTGGAGAAGTCACAGAGGACACAGGGAAGGGATGAGGGACAGCGGGCGCTCTCGGGGGCTCTGGAGGAGCAGGGATGACCATGATGTTTTCCCCTCAGAGCAGGCTGCGCGGCTCACCCATTGCTCCATTTGACATGGTGTCTCTGATTCTGCTTTTTTTTTTTTTTTTTTTTTTTTTTTTTGACCACCGAGATCTACACTCTTTTTTTTTACTTTTTTTTTTTTTTTTTTTTTTTGTCTCCCTGACTTTGTATTGGTTCTTTTTGTATAAAGTTCAGCCTAAAAGTAACATCTCCCCCCAAAAAGTATCCTCTGAAGATTGTCTTGCTTCTCTTCTCTTTTCTAAAGGTAAGTTGTGAGGACCTAGGCTTTGTTCTCCCTGCTGCTTCTGGTTTGTTTGAGAACCAGGTAAAAACATCCTTTGTCCTACCTGTTAAGACACTCGGGAAGGCTGTATAGTCTTGCCTCCAGTTCTGGGGCTTCTCACAAAGATGAAGTGAAAGTTCCCACCTTCTACTGTGATTCATGCTGGCTTTTAGAGAGAAAATGCTGTATAATTTGTAGTGGGTTTGTTTTTTCTTTTATTTTCTAAATTACATTTTCAACTTGAAGGCATTTCATGAGAAGTGTAAATCTATGTTTCAGCCGCAGCACAAAGATTCTGTTAGCCTTTTCATGGCTCATGTTCACACTAGTGTAACGGAAATGAGTGCCTGGTACTACCAGAACGAGAGAAGGCACAACTATACCACCCCGAGGAGCTTCTTAGAACAAGTGTCACTGTTCAAGAGCCTGCTGAGGAAGAAGCGAGGCGAGCTGCAGCAAAAGAAGGCGCACCTGAGGAACGGCATCCAGAAGCTGCAGACGACAGCTGCACAGGTATGATGGGGACCGATGGGGACCGATGTCACCTTCTGAGAGGGCCTCTCCCTGTTCTCTGAAAACTAGATCTCCTCTTGGCTTTTGTTTGTTTGTTTGTTTGTTTTTTCCTTTCTTGGCTTTTTTTTTTTTTTTTGAGATTAACATATAATTCCAGCACTGCTCCCTCTCTGCCCCCAAATCCTCCACGTACTCTCTCGACATGGCCTCATCTTTCACTAATTGTTGTGGCATGCATGTGTGCATCTATAATATGGATCTGCATACAGCCTGCTCAGTGCATATGATATTAGTTGTGTGTATGCTTTCAGGGCTTTCATTTGACACTGGCCGGTCAATTGGCAGCTCTTCTCTAGGAAAGACAGACCATCTCTCTTGCTCCCGGCTTCCTTGGTTGCTTATAGCTCTGGATGTAGGATTGAGGCTTCTTGGGCTTTTCCCACATCCACCTGGGTGTGTCCACAGGTGCTGGTCTTGTTCGGCCTGTGTTCATGCTGGTGAGACTATAGATGCAGCTTCTCACAGCAAGCTTCCTGATCCTCTGGCCTGTATAACCTTTTTTTCCTCTCTTGCACATTGCTCCCAAAGCCTTCGGTGTGGAAGCATTTTGTAGATGTGTCCTTCTGTCAGGCCGGGCTCCACACTCGGCATTTTAATTGGTTGTGCTTTTTTTAGTGCCCTCTCTCTGTAGCAGAGAGCAGTTTCCTCATGAGGAGTGGAGGCTACACTTATCTATAGGTTTAAAAATATCTGCTTACAGATTGCTGCCCCCAGAGATGGAAGGTAAGTCCCTACCTATTGCTGAAGACGATATGTACTTCAGAAGCAGGGTCCAAAGCCCCTGAGCAGGAACTGATCTGAAAGCCTCCTTCCTTCACACTAGCTTTCATGATACCAAAAGTGTCTAGAGGGAAGGGACCAGCACTCCTCCCTAGGTGTGATGCCTGTGACCCACATTAGCAACAAAAGTGGCAGGATGACCCTAAGGACGCAGTAGTGGCACACATGCTTGGCAGTAACCAACGGCTCTCTAATATGACTTAAGAATTGCTCAACAAGGGTGATGCCATGCCTGGTGCTAAGGACACAGCTTACTGCTCAGTGCTAGTGGAGCCAAGGTTCCTGGATATCTAGTTTTGCCTTGCATAGTCTGAAGCCAGGGGCACAGTGCTGTGGATTTTCTAATAAGAAGAGGGCTTACCAGTTCCTTCTTGCCAGGCTGGTTTGAGGACACACCTTTGCTTCCCAGCCTGAGGCTGTGTAGAGCAGTGGGAATTGAAAGGGAAGAGCTTCCCATTTCCTCTCTGGTCCCTGACTTCCTGGCACTGGTTTGCAGAGGGGATTCTGCCGTGTTGCCGGCACGGGAGTAGGACTCCTTGCTGTCTGCGGCACTCAGCCCCAGCCAGTCCTCATGGCCTGGCTGATGAGTGTTGCAGCCGCAGGATCTGTGCATCTCCCTGCCCTCAAGCCCGTTTTAGGGACCGGCTGTCTCAGGTGTCCCCACCTGTCAGTACGCTCCTTCAGTGCCAGAGCATCCCAACCTAAAGAGGAAATCAAGGCGCAGCACTGGGTGGCAGCTTCATGTCATCATTAGAGTCAAAACCGATGGGAACAGATGTCACCACTGCAGTGTAAGATGGCGAGTGCCAAGGCCGGCACCTGAAGCCAGCCTCTGTCATCCTCAGGGAATGTGGTTCGATGGGAACAGATGTCACCACTGCAGTGTAAGATGGCGAGTGCCAAGGCCGGCACCTGAAGCCAGCCTCTGTCATCCTCAGGGAGTGTGGTTCGTGCTCTCACACCACAGCTGCTGTGGGTGTGTGGTCCGTGCTCTCACACAACTGCTGTGGGCCCACAGCCTGCAATTGCGTCATCCTCATGGGTGTACACTGTCCGTGCTCTCACACAGCTGCTGTGGGCCCACAGCCTGCAATTGCGTCATCCTCATGGGTGTACACTGTCCGTGCTCTCACACAGCTGCTGTGGCCCAGTGGGAGGGATTAGGGTGAGAGACTGGGACAAGGCAAGCAGCCTGGCCTTCCTCTGTGCTAACTGGGTCTGTAAGTTTCCATTGCTGGTCATCCCCAAGTTGAACATGCTGGCAACTGTCAAAAGATCTGCCAGGCCCTCCCACACATTTCGTGACAGACGGTGTTTGGTGGAACAGTTTTTCCTAAGAGGGTTGGGTGGCCCATCCGTACCGAGGATGAAAATGGGATAAGGTCTGGTCAAGAGCCTACATTAGAAGCCATGCACCCTGACAGGCTCCCTGGCTGCCATCTTCCAGTGTTGTTTAGGTTTAAGCTCTGCTCGGTCTTTCCCACATCATTTTATATGCCAAGAACTTGCATTTGAGGAAACGCTGGAGTCGTCATGAGGAGCTTGTTGTGACTGGCAAGGAGACACTGAGGGACAGTCTTCAGAAAGGACCGGTGCACACCCATGCTTGGGCACCTTCCATAGCCTCTTCCATAGTCTCCCCACACTCTTCGCCGTATCCTCCCTCTTCCTTTGCTCTTTCCCTGCCTGCTCCTCCTAGTCTATCAAGATCCCTTTCCTCAGTAAAGGTTTCCTGCAAGTCCTGTCGGGCCAAGAAGACGAGAAAAGGCTGTGTGGTGTAGCACTTAGGTCCCTTTACATGATGTCCCAACTAAACCTACTGACTCTGCCCCAGGAAGGGATTGTGTTGTCACCCAAGTTGAACTGTCCATTTCCTTGCCTTTCGCAAAGAAAAATAATGTGTCTACCATATTTAGAGTTGTCTTCTGAAGTACCAGAGCTAAAGCCAAATAACATAGCATCTCTGACAATCCTAGAGGTGATGATGTCTGAGCCGGGGGTGGGGAGGGAGAGAAAAGAGCCTGTGGCTTCTCAGTCATTCCATCTAGGTCTTGAGGAGTCAAGGACAGGGAAGAAAAGGGCAGGGGGAGAAGTTGGTCTGCTGCCGGCCTACTGTCTCTACCAAATACAGAACCCCCTGGGGGCTCACCTGTTCTTCCAGCTGACAACTGTAAGAGAAAGCTTTGTGAAGACACATGAAGCCTTGGGTCAAGGCTTGCAGCTGGATCCTTATTATGTGTTCATACATGAAATTCTTCTAAGATGAGAAAAGTGGTTGAAATATTTGATAGTTATCTGGCAGTTGTGTAAGAATCAGTTTACTGTGGAAGGGAGGCATGCTTTCCTATGTGGAGATGTGAAGAATCTTACAGTGCAAGGCCAGATTGTGTCTGAGACAAAACGCCCTCTTCTCTGGATTTGTCTGCCTCAAGCAGATGTGTTTCAGAACTGTCCGTTTCCTTAGAAACTGGAAGTAGGACTGGAAATTGTCTAGTCCCTGCCCATTCTCCGAGACTATGGCTCAACAGAAGACTTGTGTCAGTGACTGAGAGAACAAAGCAGCAAATGTGGGCATGCTAAGGCCAGATGCTGTCCTAGTTTAAAGGGCAGTGTTGTGCACCAGGCTGCCGCATGGGCAGGGTGTAGGTGGTTGTGTTTGGACGGGGGCACACGCTTACCTGCACACAGGGCAGTGGGTGTGTGGCACAGACAGAGCTATGCAAGCTCTCATTAGTCCTTAAAGTCACTCACCTGACTCTTCTGTTTACGTAATCCTCGAACTTCGGAAACAAGTGCTGAACCCAGCCGTCTCCGCTGAACTCTAGGGAGAATCACTCGTTTTCACCTGACACATCTGTGGATGGTACAGGGAGACCGTTCCCTGAGAGCTGAGTGGGGCTGGTCGGGGGTGAGACAAGGGCGGAAATGTGCGTGTGCAGTGGCACTGGGTTTCTGTAACCCACGCTGTGTGGTAGCCAAGGGCACACACCCTTCTCGCTAGTGCCAGGCTCTGTGCGGACGGCTGTGTGGCTCTGCACTAACCCCACGAAGGTGCGGAACTGGGTGGGAGGAGGAGAGACGGTAGATGGCTTTGCGGGCGTGGTCACAGGGAACTTGCAGCAGCCCTCCTCCAAGAGCACAGCAGGGTGCCCTGCTCGTCCCTCAGCTCGTGCTCCCGGCCTCTGTGACCCCAGATTCGAGCAGACGGAAGGCGTGCGAGGTGGCACGTGCTCTGAGAGACGCCACCCTAAGTATCTCCCGGATGTCCGTGTTCAGAAGCCACATCAGCCGCTCAGTGCTGACACAGCCATCCCGCGTCCCGTGTGGAGAAAGAAATGGGGCTGCGTTTTGACAACTGGGAGAAGTGAAATCTGGGTGTAAACAGGTGTGTCTGAACTGTGGGGTTCTTGCCAGAAGCTGCTCCCCAGTCACGGCTCTTCCTGCAGGTGGAGAATCTGAAAGCCAGGCTGGCCTCCCAAGAGGCAGAGCTTCAGCTCAGAAACCACGACGCCGAAGCCCTGATCACGAAGATTGGGCTTCAGACGGAGAAAGTGAGCCGGGAAAAGGCCATCTCGGACGCAGAGGAGCGAAAGGTCAGGCTCATTCCACCATTTAGAGTGTGGAGCTATATTTAGCACAAAATAAACCTTTGTAGGTGAACAATTTTGAACAACTTCCTCCGCAGGGAGCATAAAGTCTAAGGAATTATTATAGTTACACATGTAACAGCATTTCACACCATGATTACCATTTGACCTTTCTTTTCATTATGCATTTTCCCAACCTTTTAGCTCTTTAATGACACGGAAGAACAATAAATACTGAGCTCATTCAAGCATATAATGGATGTGGGTCTTGCACATCAGGCCTATTTGTAATACAGTAAAGGTCAGGGAGTCACCTCAGAGGTTTCTAAAGGTTTCCAGTTTTTAGGCAAATTGAACAGCTCAATGTTAACAAAGCCCATTCCGTCACTTTGTAGATGGTTTTCAAGTTCCGCGTTTTAATAATGCAGCTAACGTTCATTAGGAAGTCCTAAGCTAAATGTGTTCTCTCCACTGGACCAAGGCCCTGGCATCCTGTGTGATGCTTTGGAAACAATAGCTTTCCAGCTTGCACAGTGCCACTTTCTTTGAATTTGAGTTTCTAGCATCTCCAAAATAAATAAAACTTCACAATCTTTGTTCAGCCAAGTGGAACTTAGTTCTTGTGTATCTTATTTCCCAAAAGAGACAAGACAGGAAGCATAGATAATTAATAAAAATAAAAATTTTAATAAAAATTAAAGTATTTATTAATTTATTAATGCATTAAAATTAAAAAATACTTTATTATTGGGGGGAATATTGTAGTTGGGGCTGGTTAATTAAAAGCTGGAAATCGCGTATCCTCTCATAACTGTGACTCAGTAGCCATTATGCTATTGTTTTGCATTTCAGTGCACCAAAAAAAAAAAAAAAAAAAAAAAATATCTGAGGTTTTGTGGTGGCAATCTTACACAATCAAATAGTTTTCTTTTTTTCTGAGGTGCACTGAAAATACTTTGTCTTGAGCAACCAAATATTTTTAAAGTACCTTGAAAAACTATAAACAATTAAAAAGCATCACACAGCATAATTGAAGCAAATAATAAATGCATTTGACTCAGTAGATAAGCATGTAATTTCTAATTTTGGTAACATGTTTTCACCGAGTTTCAGATATGCAGAATGTCTTTAAACGTGTGTTATGACATTAAGGAATCAGGTTTCCTGGTGGTGCGGTGACTGGGAGCTCACCCACCTGCGCACCTGTTTCAGGTGTCGCACAGATGTGTGGTGTTTAGTAATTATAATCACCGTTAACTTTTGCTTGTTCGTTTGTTTGAGACAGGGTTTCTCTGTGTAGCCTTGGCCTTCCTGGACTCACTCTGTAGACCAGACTGGCCTCAAAATCACTGAGGTCCTCCTGCCTCTGTCTCCCTGAGCGCTGAGATTACAGGTGTGCACCTCGGGGATTTATTAACCCACCTCTATGGGAACCTGTTGAAAATCTTGACCTCTAACAGGGATTTGAGATGCCCCCCCCCCCACTGCTTGCATGTAAATTCCTAAGGTAAAGGACCAGCATAAAGGAAGAAAACTATTTTAGCAAATTAGAACACATTTGATACTTTCATCAGGTTTATTAGACATAAAAAGAAATATATTATTTTATATCCATTATACACCAGGAAGTATAAATAATGTTTACGTTTTCACTTGTCAGTAGAGCTTAATTTTCTTGTATTACTCTATATGTGTGCGTACCTGCATTTATTTCACCATTTTGGTTTGGGGGTAGGTGTATCATGGCCTAGGATCTTAGGGATATCTGACAGTTATGGACACTGCAACAGGAAAGCAGTGTATTGTTTTACTGGACCAGACTTAAGCCAGGCTTAAGCAATAGGCTTATTTTTCAGGTTCTAAAGGCTGACATCAGGATCCAGGTATAGGCTGGCTTCGTTCTCCTGAAGCCTCTCCTTGGCTGGTCACTGGCTGCCTTTTCCTGTGTCCTCGCTGGCCTTCCAGTGTGAATTCTGCTGCTGCTGGCCTTTGATGTGTTGAAACATCCTTCTCTAGAGATACAGTGAGGTCGGAGTAGGGTCTTTTTAACTTCTTCACCTCTGTCAGCCCTGTCCCAAAACATAAGCACGTGCTGGGACACGAGGTTGGTGGCATTGACAGAAGACTCTGGGTGGCTACAGTTTAACTCTTCCCCTTGGGACAGAGGTTCCTGTCTTCCTATGCTGGCCTTGGACTCACTGTAGAGCCGAGGATGGCCTTGAACTTATGATCCTCTTGTTCTACTTAGGAGCCATCTTGCAGGATCAAAGCCAGACTTTCAAGGATGTTAAGGCTAGCTCTCTACCAACGAAGCTACATCCCAGGCTCAGACTTTAACTTGAAACTTTGGAGAATCTGTAGTCAACCCAAATTTTTATAAAAAAAAAAACTTCTCAGGAGTGGCTGACTAGCAGATAGCAGAAGATTTCTGGTGTGCCCAAGCATGAAGACCATCTCCAATGCCCTGCCTTAGCATCATGTAAAGGGAAAGCAGACATGCAGGCAATCCGTGCAGCTGCTGCCCTTCTCCAGGTTGGGCCTTGCTGGCCTCTGCTATGCAGCTGTTCAACAGAGGTAGATGCATGCTGCAGCTTGCTAGATCTGTGAACTTTTCAGTACTGTGTTGCAAAAAGTATTAGGAATGAAAAATGAGCTCACCAACATAGAGTATTTACCTCAGTTGTAAGGTTGTGTTCAAGATTGCCTAGTCCATAAGTATGACTCAAAGGAATAATCCTCTATGAGTAGTCCGGAACTCCCAAGAACAATAGCTTAAAGAAAAGGTCCTGGCAGGTTCCCTGAGTGCAGAACAATATATGATGGGAAGACCCAAGAAAAGTGATTTTTAAAGGATGCCTTTCTAAGCGTTAGAATGGCCACAGGTACACACACATGTTTATGTGAGATGAATAAACTCCATCGCAGGCATCCTCATCTGTGACAATGTATTCATAACTTCCATGGTCCACGTTCGCCTGAGCTCTGGGGTGTGCTTGAGAGGAGCTCTTAGCGAGCATGTGGACTCTTCTTATTTACATTAGCGGTTGCTCTGTGTGTGTTAGCAGGAGATCACACATCTAACCTGAACCAATTACGTTCATAAAAGCTACAGAACACAGCCAAATAATGGTTAATCGGGAGAGGACTGATTACGCTAATAAAGTGGCAGCAGACAGCATAATTTGCTGAGAACTGTGTTTAATTTGACAGTGTTCGTTCCACACACATGTGAAGAAATGCACTTTTGTTCTACCTTTATAAGCCACGCTCGCTCACTGTCACCTCAAGAAGTATCCTGCCAGGACTTGATCCTGGTCCCAGTGCCACAGCTTGAAACTCAAGCCTGCTGGGCATAAAAATTCACTGTGACTTGGCACTGAAATTCTATAGCATTCTGTGAGGGGAAAGACAGACCTCCAGCCTCGCATACCAGGCTAGCCGAAGTCCACTGCCTCCCGTAGGGAGGTGGAGTGGCACAGCGCCCTGTCGGGAGGACAGACAGCAAAGAACAGACGCATTTATAACCTGGGAAACACTTGGCACATCCGTGGCTGCTTACTTGTCCTTGGAGAAGCCACTATTCATCTCTTTGCATATAAGAATTCTGTCTGTTGTGAAGTATGCAATCCATGACCTCTGAACAAAGGACCTTCTCTTCTGAACAAAAGATCTTCGTGTGTGTGTGTGTGTGTGTGTGTGTGTGTGTGTGTGTGTGTGTGTACTGGTGTGACCATGTGTCAGAGCCAGAGGCCATCCTCATGTGCCATGTCTTAGGAGTCTCTCCTTGGCCTCAAGCTCACTGGTTCAGCTAGCCTGGCTGGCAGGAGGACCATGGGAGTTTCTACTTCCCCGATGATGGGATTACAAGCACATGCGCCATTTGTCTCCTCCCTGTGGGTTCTGAGGGTCAGACTCAGGGCCGTGTGCCTACAGCTGAGCCATAGCTCTTGCAAATGCTCTTCATGGCCAGCAGGACAGCTAAGTGAACATGAGCAACAATTAAATGGAGAATTCTAAAATACTCTGCACCAGCTTCCCAGGCCAGGCTAGATTCTCTTAATGGACAGAGCACTGAGGATAGGGGAAAGCAAAAAGGAAAAGTAGCTGACAGAAAAGTGGCTGCTTACTCTTGTTTTGTGTTTGTTTAATTATTAGTGGCATCTTATAATCAAATGCCTCTTGGGAATACTTTGGTGTTAAATCTGTTTGTTTTGTGATTTATTTACAAAGCTCCAGCCATAGTGGGATGATGGGAAATTCCTCACTTGTTTAAACTATAGATTTGTGTTGCCTAATAACACATCCAGATAAGTCCATGCTTTGTGCTGGAGATCTCAAGGTAGTAATTTGGGGAGGGGTGTTTCCTCTCTGCTCACCCTCTCTGATCACCCTTTCTGATTAGGTGGCCGCCATTCAAGCTGAAGTATCCAGGAAGCAGAGAGAGTGCGAGGCTGAGTTACGGAGGGCTGAGCCCGCCCTGGTGGCTGCTGCGGCTGCGCTGGACACGCTCAACAGGGTAACCTGTGCTGACTGGTGGATCTTTTTAAACAGCCAAAGATTGTGAGGGTTTGGGACAGAGCGGGTGGCTCGTGAGGTCAGCGGGTATCAAAGCTAAACCAACCTTTTCACTCCACTTCTTTTTCTTATTCATTTCTTTCTCTAGGTCAGTGTCTTTAGGTCAATATCTCTTAATTCGGTTTTTCTGCCTTAAACCTTAAATCCTTAAACCACGGGGAATCTCAGCTGGCCAGGGAGGGATCCGTGGTGGCTGAACTGTCTTAGTTTTACTGTGGCGGGAATCCTTCGTGCAGAATCCTGGATTATCGACAGTGAAATCAGGAGTTAAATTACAGCGGGAGTGAGGAAAGACATATGGCACAGAGTTAGTATCTGTGTGAAGTGTCTGTTAGCGCCTGTGGTCCTGCAGCACCCCCCCCACACACACACACACACAGGAATGCCCTCCTGAACACTGCTAACAGAGGAGAGTGCGCTCTGGCCTTCTAAGAGCAAGCCTGCAGTAAGGTGACTGCCCAGGAAAAGCAGCTGCTGAGCAGTGGTGGCTGCCGCAGCCTTTCACTGCTACTGAGATGCCCACCAAAAGCCTAGCTTTCCCTAGAGGGAGACCTCACGGAGCATCCTGATTCCCGTGAGAAAAGTGATCTGGGTGTGCCACAGGGCAGTGCAAGGGACACTGTGGGCAGGGTTACTTTAAGGCCCACAGATAACTTTGTCCTGGGGTACTGCAGCACAGGCAGAGAAACCCCAGGGCATTGCCAGGCCTGATCTCCCAAGATTCCAGGCTCTAGCTTTCACTGCTGTTCCAAGGAAATCCTCACCTCCTTTTGAGTCTTTTTTGGGAGAAAATAATTTTGACCAAGAACAAGAGCCTTGTCAGAATTTTGTAGTGTTATCATAAAGTTGAAAAAAATAGTTAAGAATGTAATTGTATCAGGGGAGATCATTGTATACTTATTCTACTGCCCTAAAATGATTGGTTAAATATTAGTGAAGAAAACAGAAGATGTTCACAGTAAGTAAAACATACTGTAAAATGAGACACCCGTGACTCATTTGTTTGAACAGAACATTCATCTACGTTGATAGAAATTATAAAATAAAGTACAAATAGAAAAGTAACTGATCTCCTCTGAGTTACAGAATATTGATTTCTGTCTTTCCTTAAATTTTCTCTAAATATATTTAATCTTTGTATGTGAGAGGGTACAGTAAAGAAACTTCCAAAATGACCATGGCACACTTAAGGTTGTTTGTTTGATTGTTTGTTTTGTAAATATGAGAGAGAGAGCAGCCAGAGCCATCTGGAGGAGGCCAGAGCAGAGAGAGAAAGTAGACTGAACATGGCCTGCAAACTGGACATGGCCGCTGCTATCAGTGAGAGAAGGGAGAATAACCAGAGATACAGAACAGAGAGAGCATGGTGAGAATAGCAGGGGGAGAGGGGACCTTGCCCTTATAAAGAGCACAGAACAGGCGTCTGGGAGGAGGGCAGCCTGGGGCAGTGAGAAGCCAGCATGCTGAAGGAGGCTTTGGGGTGTGTGGCCGGTCTTGTGATGCTTACAGAGCCAGCGTGGGCTCTGAGGTGCAGCCACAGGTATCTGTCAATGGAGCCGCGTGGCCCTTCTGACAGAGTAAAGGAAGTGATTCCTCTTGGCAGATGGGAACTGGTTTCACAAGCTCCTGAGGGGTGCTGGCTTGTGCCTAACTGCCAGAAATCCTCCTGTGGTCCAGCTGGAGCTCATTTCTAGATGTTTGGATACCCTGAGACCTAACACTCTTTAATCAAACAAAACAAACCAGTTTCCCTAGCAATGCAGACCTGGGCTGTGTGAGTGATGGAAAATCCTGTTAGTCAGATCTCAGTGTTCGTTAGCATCTGCTTTGGCTTTCACGCCTGTTCTCTTCTTTGCATAAATGGATAGTTTTGAGTGAAGGAGCAGAATCACACTTGGTTCTACTTTTAAATCATTTATTTTGAAGCTACATGTACTTCTAATAGGTACTGAATCCTCCTCGCTCTCAGGATTTAACCACAATTCCATTGTCAATGGGTCAGCATTCTGCACAGAGAGAATTAAACAGTAGGAAAGACATTTCAGCATCCATGGGCCTCTCCCAGTTGAAACTCATAGTGGTTTAAGGAAGAGATGTCTAATTGCACATTTGAGGCAGAAAACCAGAATTAAGACACACTGACCTAGAAGATGGTATTTACAGGGAGGCCCTGGTAAAGATGACAAACTCTCCAGTCTCTGTACCTGGGGCAAAACTGGCATCATTTTCTCGAAAGCAGCAACATTGCAGCGATATTTCCAGAGCATCAGAGAAGTGCTCAGGCAGAACTGGGGCTCCTGGAACCCCAAGGTAGAGATCCCAACCTGCAAGAAATTAGGGGTCTGAAAGACAGCCTGGAAACTGAGTGCGCCCCTCCCAGGACCCCTCATCTTTGTTTCAGGTGAACCTCACGGAGCTGAAAACCTTCCCCAACCCCCCAAATGCTGTCACCAATGTAACGGCGGCTGTGATGGTCCTTCTGGCCCCACGGGGCAGAGTGCCAAAAGACCGAAGTTGGAAAGCAGCTAAAATCTTCATGGGAAAGGTACCGTTAGCCAGAAGGGCAGGAAGAAAAGCTCAGCAACTCCACATGGTTCTCATTATAAACACACTTGACAGCAAATGATGTTTAAATCAATTTAAGTCAAAAGACGCCGTCTCCATAGCTGGCCAGTGTCAGCAGCTCCTGTTCCCTTAGATTCTTATCTACGTTTCCTGGCCAAGTTGGAGGCTGGCATGGGGTGGTGGCGCACCGAAGTCAATGCCAGCAGCAGGTGGAAGGTTGCTAATTATTTGCAAAATTATGAAAGCGGCTAAGTGTAGGAGGGAGAAAATTGCACAGATTTCTTAGGCTGGAAAAAGTGTTACTAATGTGCGAGAAGGTGAGGCAGAGGGGCTTTGGGGCATGTGTTTTTGCTTTTCATTTCCTGCCTTTCTTTTCTTCAAAACGTGAGCACCTCCTGTGCTGGCACAGAATGCTTTCCCCTGGGATGGAAGAGGTTTTGAAAGTGTCCATTGCTAATTCTAACTTCGTACTGTAAAGGCTGAAAAAGCCAAGCAGTGGGATAAAAGCAGCTTGCCAATTGTGCCTTTGTAATGCAAGTCCTAAAAGCTGATTTTAACTTCTGATCTTGGAATTTTCTCTGCAGCCAGAATGGCTCATTGCAGTAAGTCCTTTTGCTTTACAGGTTGATGACTTCCTGCAAGCATTAATTAACTACGATAAAGAGCACATTCCAGAGAACTGTCTAAAAGTAGTGAACGAACAATATTTGAAAGATCCAGAGTTTAATCCAAATCTGATTCGGACCAAATCTTTTGCAGCCGCTGGTCTCTGTGCCTGGGTCACCAATATTGTTAAATTTTATGAGGTATCAGTCTTTAGCCAATGGTTTCAGGTGTGTGTGTGTGTGTGTGTGTGTGTGTGTGTGTGTGTGTGTGTGTATAATGTATTTGTGATCTTATTTTACCCCCTTTTGTCCCCTCCTCACTCTTGTTGATCTCCTTTCCTTCCCAACTAGTCATTTCCTTCATGTCTTCAGAAAAACGTTTTGATTCACTGAGTTTAGCTGGGGGTTGCTTATATGAACCTGAGTGGGGAAGCAATTTACTAAAGCACGGGCATCTTACCAGTTGCCACATTACTGAAGAAAGTGACACCCCTTACCTGGCAACCACTAATTCTCAATAGCCTATCTCAGAGTGGCGGGGTCTAATGACTGGTTCCTCCATCCATGGAAGAGTCTCGAATGGCCCAGTCCTGTGCCTGTCTTGTGTGGGATCCACAGAGGCCTGTGAGCTCATGGGTACAGTGGCCACATCCTGTGAGAAGATGGCCTTCATGGCATCCCTCCCCATCCTCTGGCTTTCACACTACTTCCACAGAGCTCGCTAGGCTCTGGAAGGGGTAGGATAGGCTTCTTGTTTATCTTATTCTCTTATTGTCACTTATTCTCAGTTCTTTGACGGGTTGTGAATCTCTGCAGTCGCCATTTCCCTGTAAACAGAGGTTTCTCTCATCTAGGCTGAGCAGTACTTGTACGTGGGCTATTTAGAAGAGACTTTAGTTATCTGTCCATAGCAAGACAGCAGCAGGAGCTTCCCTGGAGGCCCGGAACCTCCCTAGCCACGGGACATGACCCAGATTTACAGCGGCAGCCCCGTTCCATCCTGTAGAGTGAGCTTGAGTCCAGTCAGAAAGTAATGCTTTCTGCAGAGTCACGGCTCTGTGTCGATGGGCACCCCTGCCTGGCAGGTCAGATTGTAGAGTGCAGCATCTACAGCAGGGCGAAACCATCTCTGCTACCTGATTAATTCTTAGGTCACCAAAAATGGAATGCCATTAATTAATTATTTCATTTTTGGAGACGGGTATATAATTCTAAGAATGAGACGTAGTGTCTCAGAGTTAAACGGGAAGATACTTGACATCTTAGAGAGTGTTGGTTTTGTGGTGAAGAGTGGCTGGTTTTAGTACCTTAGAGCACTTTTAAAGTAGCAACTGGTTTTACATCTATAAACCATGTTAACACTAAACCGAATCCGTACAGAATCAAATGAAGCGTTACTGTTAAATGCTTTGCCACCATCTCTATTATAGGTACAGTGAGATGAAAAATAACTATTTGCTTTAGTGTTTGAATGATATTAATTTTGCCTGTGTATGTTGGGAAAATGTAAAAGCAAATAATCCTTTCATTCAGCTGTATATTTATCCACTATTTATCACCTGGCAGCCATGTCTCCAACCTTCTTACAGTACCAGGTACAAAAGAAGAACTGTATGTGGCCTGGACTTTGAAGAACTGACTGGTTTTGTTGTAGAAAGTTATGTCATATTCAGATTCCAAATTATGGAGTAAAAGCTAATCATCCTGCCATTCCCCAGTTAGCATGATAAAATCTGGCTATACCCCACAGTACAGGGTCTGTAGAGGCAGGCCTCCATTGCTCCGTCTGTCTCCCCTCCTCCCCCCGGAAGCTTTCTCAGATGGTTTAGACAGGCCACCACAGATTCATGGCCTCTCTCTGCAGCCCAGTGCCTGAGTGCTGAGTTTAGTTGTTCCCTGGAGCCCTGGGAGAGAGCACTATGGCTGCACTGTGCTGTTTTCTATAGAACAGGAAATAGGATTTGATCCACCCTGATTCTCCAGTCACCATTCTAACAATACATAAGGTAGTAGGGAACTCAAAGCAGGAAGTGAGCGTATACTTAGTAAGTCTCTCCCTGCCCCTTCATTCAGAGAATTTCTCGGCCCTCCGCTCTCTGCCTCTCGGACTAGACCTCATCTCTTCTTGCTTAGATGGCTCCAGTGGGGGCTCATCACTTTAGCACAAACTGATTTTAGCATATTGATGCTGTTTGACTTATATAACATTTTATGCAAGTGCTTACTGCTCCAAAGTCCAGAATAAATGAGGAAATGGAAGAGCAGAGAGCATGCTGAAGGCTGTGTATGCTGAGAGACTGACTGGCAAAGCAATGAAGAGCACATTGCTGTCTACTGGAGGTTTGCTCTGGAGTGTGAGTTGGGGGTTACTGTCCTCTCTGTGTCGGCACTGCCTTCTCAATGAACCCCACGTGGATTTTCAGGTCTACTGCGATGTGGAGCCCAAACGCCAGGCATTAGCCCAAACAAACCTCGAGCTGGCGGCAGCTACTGAAAAGCTAGCAGCCATAAGGAGGAAGCTTGTGGTAAGTGTCCCTGAGAAGCTGACACTCTTACGAGGAGGGCCCTGTGCCAGCGTTGGGGTCCCACCTGCAGACATGGCCTCTTTTGCAAACAGAAAGAAACTTGGTCCTTATGAATGCATTCACCCATCCTCAGTTTGTAGCTAGTCTGACTTGCTGCATGCCATCCTCATGTCTCTGAAACTGCAGTCAAGCTCCCTGGAGGCAGACCTAGCTGGGGCCCCTGTTCACAGTTCTACTATCCAAGTTGGTTAACTCTCAGAGCAGAGGTTCTGTCATCTGTGACTAGGTACAAATTGAGCACTTCTTATTCCAGATCCAAATTGCTTCAAAGTCCATCACTTTTTTTTTTTTTTTTTTTTTGGTGCTGCTGTGATTCCCTAAATGAAGCATTTTGGATATCTAACATTTTAGATTAGAAATGTGCAACATGCAAAATCTACATAAGTACTCAAAAAAGCTGAGATGTTCCCAAATCGTGCAGGGGATCATACAACTCTCAACCTGTATGACAGTAGCATCTTGTGAAGTAGATTGCAATGATTAATGCATAATTTATGTTAATCTATACTGAGAATTTATGGTGGGGCCAAGCATACAGACTCAACGCTTAGGGACTCTCTGTAGCTACGACCATCATCATCACTAGTTTTAAACATACCCAACTAGTCTTGTGGTGTGACGCTCTGAGCACATCCAGACACATCTGTGGTACCAAGCCCTGTGAGCAGGGAAACCAGAATGCTGCTGAGGGGAGCATTGGTGTACTTGACACGCCCTGCCCTTTGAAAGCCGCTTATGTGTCACAGCCATGAGGACAGGAAAGGTGCTCCTGTGGAGATGGAGGAATAGAGAAGGAAGCAGGAGGACTCTTGAAGAGTCACAGAAGGCAAGGGCACTGAGAGGGACGTTGCAGGGAATGCTGACGGCAGGAAAGGTTGAAGCGGGGAAGGATGAAAGGCGTTTGTGAAGACAGACAAAGGCCTTCTCAGCCTTTTAAGCTATGGAAGTTCAACCTTATCTGACTGTTAAAGAGCTATATCTGACTGGGAAAGATTTTAATAGGTTAATGACACCATCAAACAGCTTCTCAACAACTGAGAGGATGCTGGAAGGAAAGATGTCTAAAGGCAGAAAGACAGGTTCAAAGGCAACCAGAGAGGGCTCTGTGGGGCCTCAGCTGGGGCAGGAACAGCTGGGGCACAGGGCCAGGGTGACATCACAGCTAGCTGACAGATGTGGAGAGCAGGAGGAGGAAGAGATTTAGAGAGGGTGAGGTAGGCGGCAGGGTGGCACCAAGCACTCCACAGACTGACAGCTCACCTCCAGCCTCTGGCTTCTCATCTGTCATTTGTGGTGAAAACTGCAGCCTCTCAATGAGGATGAAAATGAGTCTTGGTGTGACCTGGTACCCACTCTGCCTTCTGTGAGGAGAACCAGACTCCTTTATCCATGAGACATTCACGTGATGCTTGTTCAGCTGGAATGACTTCCTCTCCAAGGCCTACATACAAATTTGATCCACGAGTCACTAAATTGATCCCCATCTCTTGAATCTGAATATAAAGAAAGGGAATAAATGCTGAAGCAGTAGCCAAAGACGGTGTGTTGATGTCTAAGCTGGTGCCCAGGGTTAGGCCTCTGGAGCTCCTGCTCCTGGAACCCTGTTGAGCTCTGCATGCATCTGCCCTTCCCCCAGCCTGAGGACCCTGCCACCTCCTTCTAGGACATTCAGTTGCAAGTACTAATGGGGGCTCTGTCCTCTCTGTCTGCTGGGTTGAGAGACACTTTGGTATATAGCAATGGGATATTTCATAAACCTAGTTTCCATTGTTTTCCTGTACAAATTCTATGTGGTGGTCTGGACTTAGCGAAGTTTCTCATGAGCACAGATTTTGAACACTTAGGGTGAAGAGCATGTAAGCAGCCACCTTGCCATGTGAATGTATGAAGAAAGAACAATGAAGCCTTGGTACATTTCAAGCCATTGCTGTCTAGAACCCTTAGAGTGTCCCTGTGGCCATGTAGGCCTTCTGTAATACTTAAGCTAACCTTGTGACACTGACCACTGCTGCTCAGCTTGGTCAGATGGGATGAGGCATTTTCTCATAGAGACTCCACTAGAACTCTCAAGACAAGTTGTCAAAATCAGCATGAGATTAATTTCCCCAGCAGAGACCCTTGACTATCCCAGGAATGTACTGAGTTGTGCCCTCATCTTATTCAGTTCCCAGGGCCTCTTTGTGGCAATGCTTTGAGTAAGATGGCCGGTAATCCCGGTCTCCCCGACAAGGATTGTCTCTCTTGGCAATCCACTTCCTCTTTCCTTCTGGAGAACCCACTCAATATACCTTCATAACCCTCCTCATCAGGTCACTTGCCCACACCTTCCTCCAGCATGCTCTTCTGTCATACCCAAGGACTGGTAAACTAGAACCAGGTCAGCGCCAAAGGCAGCTGATTTAGAGATGTTTGGGATACACGTGTATAAAAATGATTTTCATCACCATTCTGACTAAAATGTAGAAAATGCTACTATTCTTAATGGTTTGCGCAGCTCTTAGAAGCAATTTAATGTTCACAGGGAACGTGATGGCAC
The DNA here is from genome assembly GCA_010120015.1 of Rhombomys opimus. NCBI lineage: Eukaryota > Metazoa > Chordata > Mammalia > Rodentia > Muridae > Rhombomys > Rhombomys opimus. The sequence goes on from REGO01000208.1 coordinate 1,588,784, forward strand.
TGAAAAGGACCAGGGAGCTGACTGTGTAAAGCCTTTCTGTTTGTAAAATTAGCCTTTTGAACACAGGCTGCAGATAGCTGGAAGGTATCCAGAGCAAATGTTTTCACACATATTGATAAACCTCAGAGCTAAATACTCATCAGAGAAAAGGACCCAGAGTGAAGCTGACAGGTCTATGAAACATGAGTTTGCTCGAGCCCTCAGCATGAATGGGCTCCCGGAGAGCTTCAAGCACCTTCAAGGTTCACGTGCCTCCCCAGGCCTCAGGAAATGCGAGCTAGGGGAACGTACCTCTCCATGTTTCAGCCAGTGGTGCAGAGTGAAGGAGATTCAGCAGGTGGGAGCCCAGCCCCGCTGGCTTTCCTGGCCTCTGCCATCTCACTGTCCTCCCTTCTGGGCTTCCCCGCCTCCGAGCTTAAGTCAAGTGTTTTACTTGGAGCATGGGTATTTTTTGTTTGTTTGTTTGTTTGTTTGTTTGTTTTGTCAGATGATCCCATCCAGGCTGCCCTGCAAATCCATTCAAATCGGTGTGCTATCTCTGGATGTGTTAGTTTTAGAATAAAAGACAGCTTTAAAGATTGAGAGAAAAATATTACTAAGTTCAGTGGAAGAAAGGCTGTGGTGCTGTATCATTTATCTATCATCATTTGGGGGTAAGCATGCACAGACATACAAACACACACGCATGCATGCACACACACACACCGCACAGTACACATACACCTTGGTGCACACATGTTTGGGTCACAAGATAATCCCAGGCATCAGTGCTCACCTTCTACCTCGTCTGAGGCAGGGTCTCTTGCATGTATGGCCCACTAACTACCAGACATTCTCCAGCCTCTGTCTCCCATGTCGATGGAGGAGGAATGAGATTCTGAACGCATGCTGTTGCCCCAACTTCACCAGAATGCTGGGTGTCGGACCTGGTCCTCACACGTGCAGAGCCAGCACTTTAACTGCCGAGTCCTCTCCTCTGCCTCATATCTTAAACATCCAACATGTGTCTTAAACAAGGCTTAGGGATGACCATAAAGGAAACAGCCCAGGCTCTCCAGGGTAGTGTGTCTCAAAGCATGGTGTTCTCAGACCAGTAGTGACATGTCACCTGGGAACTGGTTGAGAAGTCAGGTTCTCTGAACCATGTACAGATGGAGCAGGAAATCTGGTAGTGGATCCCAGTAGTCGTTAAGTTCAGCAGGAAGCAGAAAGATGGCTCAGTAGGTAAGAGCTGTTCTGCAGAAGTTGTGATTCCTCCAGAGGACTTGAGTTCAGTTCCTAATCCCAGGCAGCTCAGAACCATCTGTGGCTTCGGCTCCAAGGGCTCTGGTACTTCTGGCTTCCGTGGGCACTTGTACATGCATACGCACACCCAGGCACACACATACACACATCTACGAATTTTAAAATAATCAAAAATATGAATAGGTTGTGTTTTACCACTTGCCTTATCCAGAGATCTTAGAAGCTTGCACGTCCTTACAAAAGCAGTGTTATCAGTCTTAGGCCTGCTAGAACTCACAAACAGTATGATGGCTACAGTGAGGTTTCTCAGAACCATCTGACATCTTACTTGACACTTTTCAGCTGTATTAAACTCTTTTAAGATGTCTTAAGTGTTAAAAAAAAAAGCTCACATGACTGACAGGAGAGAGAGGTTGGATACCCGAGAGTCTCAGGAGCTGGGAGAGCTCCCAGGAAGTCTCCTGGAAGCCCTCAAGAACTGACAGTGGCTCATCTTGAGTCTCCACACAGGATGACCCTGTCCATACTTAGTTTGCTTTTCTGCACCTGTGGGTTGAGGGTGCCATCCCTCCAAAGAAGAACCCCCACCCCCCGACCAAACTGACACATCTAAGTTTTTTGATAGGACGACAGATTCTGAGTCTCAAGGTCTGAAGGGATTCAGTAACTGACATCTTCCCTCCTTGTCTCGGGTCTGTACCAAGTGAACAAAGTGTCATTAGGTAGAAAAGCACAAACAAACCTCCACATTGACAGGCAAAGGGCACACACCTAAAATCCCAGCACCCGAGAGGCAGAGACAGGGCAGTTGAGAGATCAAGCCAGCCTGGACTACCAGTGAGATGGTCTCTCTTCTAAAGTAAGGAATGGCACAGCTACTGCTGGAGAGTGGGACTCACAGAGCATCTGAGGCATAGCCAGTGTCGCTCAGTTCCGTCCCCCCTCCCTGTGCACCCCACCAGGAGGAAAGTAAGACACATAGCTGCTCCTAGAGTGACTCTGACACACTGGTCATCATCACAGCTTCCTTCTTCCGTAAAATGTGTGTGGTAAAGGGCAGTGGAAGGAAGGGGGCTCAGTTCCTGTCAACAGGTAGCTTCCAGTGGCTGGAATGTTGGTCTTGACTGAAAACACCTCTGAAGTTTGTTTCGACTCCACCTTCAGGACCTGGATCAGAATCTGAGCCGACTTACAGCTTCATTTGAAAAGGCAACAGCTGAGAAGGTCCGGTGCCAGGAAGAGGTGAATCAAACCAACAAGACGATTGACCTCACAAACAGACTTGTCGGTGAACTTGAGGCAAGTCATCTTTCCTTCAGAGCTCTCACCGAAGTGTTGAGGCTGGTGGTTTGGGGCTTGATGACCATTTGTTGCCAATGACTAAGTAAACATAGAATTGATGGTATTGGAGAATAGTTAATCATTACTCAGACTTACAGATCCAGGTTTCCAGAAGGAGGAAGCCAACAACCAACCATAAGTCCAGATAATCTTAGCATTTGGGACTCAGAGGCAGAGGTTCAAGGTTTTCCTCAGCTACAAAGCAAGTGCAAGGTCAGAGTGACTAATAAAAGAATCTGCCTCAAAAAAAAAAAAGATAGATAGATAGATAGATAGATAGATAATAAAATGACCAATCAGTTGCTTTTATGTACATATATATGGCCAGTAAAGTCAGTGTGACATTTGCATAGTTTACAGTCAAAACAGAAAGACTGATTTTTACACTTTCACTGTTTAATAATATTCTTTTCTACCACCAAAAAGAAAGAGAGGAGAGTGAGAGATCGCTGTGACAGAGTCAGAACTGAACAATTATCATTTTGTTCTTTCATGACCTCACCATCTGTAAAATGCAGCATGACATTCCACGTCCTCAGAATGGCTGTTAGAACTCTACAGAAGTTCCCTGGGGTATGTGGGCTCTGGGTCAGGTTAATTTCAGTACGGGTTTTTATATTTGTAAGTTCTTGATAATAAGGCTTTAATTAAAAGAGAGCAGTTTTGTCAGAATTTAGTTGTTTTGTACCCACTTTGAGATGATGGGAGAGGCTGGATGGAAGGTTATCTACTCATTTTTTAATTTCTTTGGTCGTCTTCTCTAAGATACAGCAGAGAGTTCAGGACAGCTCTTGGGCAGTTTGCTGCTGGCTTCCACCAGCAGATCAGACCTTCATACCAAAACTGACAGTTTATGTCTGTGGTGGTCACGCTTTTTATGACTGATTGACTCTTGTGTGAACAAGTGCAGGTGAAGAACATGACCTTGGACATGAGTAAGCTGCTGACACCAATTTTATTTGTTCTGTGAAGTCACATTAAATGGTTTGAGACAAGTCTTTGAAGTGAGAGCAGCTCTCACTTGCTGAAGGCTCCTCAGTTCGGGGCAGGACCTTGTACCCCTCCCCTGTTCTTGCTGGAGCACTGACTGCCTTGATCTTATGCAGGTCTTGTACTGCCAGCCAAGGTTGCTGTGAGTTCAGGAGTATAAGCATTCTGCCGGGCCCAGAGACACTGTAGGGCCTGCATCTTCCCTGACTTCTGGCTGCCGCAGTCTTTCTGACCCATCTTCCACAATATGTCTCCAGAGTCTCATGGGGTGTTCTTTTCCCCAAATCTATCATAACCTTCCAACAACAGGAGCTTTATGTACTTTGAACCACTTGATTCTGGGCAAAGAGACTAGTACCCGGTATCAAGGTCATTAATAGATATTTATTGAATAAATGGGTTGTTGAAATATCTTTTGCTTAAGAGAGAGGGTGAAAAGAGAGGAAGACATGGGGAGAGAGATGAGGGAGAGAGAATGAGGAGAGGGAGAGAGAGGGGAAGAGACAGAGGGAGAGAGCAGGGAGAAAGGAAGACATGGAGGGAGATGGGAGAGAAAAGGGGGAAGAAGGGTAGAGGGAAAGAGGGGAGAGAGAGAGAGGAAAAAGGAGAGAGAGAGGGAGAGGGGAGAGAGAGAGAGGAAAAAGGAGAGAGAAAGGGAGAGAGGAGGGAAAGACAGGGTAGAGAAATGGAGACAGAGGGAAAGGAAAGGGAGACACAGTGAGGGAGAGAGAGAGAGGGAGAAAGACAGAGAGGGGAGGGAGAGGGGGAGAGAGAGGGAGACAGAGAGAGGGAGGGGAAGGGAGAAGGAGAGGACTCATTCTTCACAGGTCAGTTGAGAAAGCTTGCTTTTTCTGGTCCTTCTATCTACTTCCACTTACTGTGAAGAGCTAGGAGAAGTGTTTACCACTTGTGGGGTTATGTGAGAAAAGAAGGCCATGTAAGTAGAGTGCTTCTTAGGCATTTCACAGCTCTGTCATGGTGAAAGCAGCCCCCTTCAGTATCTCTAATGCACACGAATGGTCTCAATGCCTGGACTCTGCTGATTTAGACAATGGGTGGGTTGGGGGGGGGAGCTTGTATGTTGTTAAGTAGAAAAATATATTTTTGAAGGATTAATTGAACATGTCAGATCTTTTCCTCTGAGGATAAATTCTTTCTGACTAGAAAAGGAGATAGTTAACTTGTGAGAAGCATCAAGACTGATGATTTTGTCTATATAGCATTGACCTGGAAGTCCAGCCATTCAGACTAATAAATCAGGCAATTTATATTTAATCATTAACTAACTCCTGAGCTGAACAGCTGTTCAAAATTAGAAATGGGTCACCCCAGCCAGGATGACATTACAGGCAATCTATAATGCATTAGAATAAAATTATAGTGATTTTTAACTGTCCAGAAATTTATTACAGGACATGTTCCAGCTCTTAAACCCTTGCTAGCCATTGTCAGTAATGATTTATGTGGCAGTGGAATGAAATTATTGATGCTCTCGACAGCCAATAAGTCTGTGTTTAGTAAATCTTTAAGTCCAAAGGTGTTTTGGAGAATGGGGGGGGAGGGTGCACTTCGGTATCACTTACAAAGCAAAAACAACAAATATGCAGGCCAGGAGGGGGGACGCCCCTCCCGAGCGCGCCAGATGCATTGTCTGTGGCTGAGGAAGGAGAGTAATGAATTCTGAAAAGAGGACTAGAGAGTTGGACTTCCTGTCATTAGCAGTGTGGCTGGGATGGTGCGAGACCCTTAGTTCTTAAACTGCTCCAGGAGCCATCCACTGGTGTCCCAGATACTATTATGGTTTACAGGAAGCTGACATTTTAATATTTTGTTTTATGTGTCAGTTATATTTCCTGTGACTTTTTTTTTTTCCTGGAAGAAAGGGAGAGTCTTAGGATTCTCTTTCCTTATACTATGAAATTGATGATTATTTTGGCTCCTATTAATTTTCATGTCCTTAGAATGTTATATTAATTTTCAACATGCCTTAAGATGGAGTGAATTAGTGAGCTACCCTGCAGTTCAGGCAATCCATATATAGTTATTGCAGTTTTATACAAATCCAATATTAAGGGCTCTACACACTTACCCTGTAAATCAGATTTTAAATGGCCAGCCCACTAGATAAAAGGACTTCAACACGGTTTCTGAATGTATTGTCACTGAGGCTAGCCGAGTCCTGATTCCCATCATTTAGCATGGCTCAGAGATCCCTTCACTGATTTAATGATTATACTAGAAAAATGGCCTGAATTTGGTTACTACTGGAATCATTCTTTAATTAACAGCATTCAGAATAAATGGTTACTTCAGCTTTATGTTTTAATTAATTAATGTGAATGATGTTTGGCAATTTTCTTTGTCTGGTCAGCCTATAGCCAGTATATTAAGAAAAAAAAAATGTTGGTTTAAGCAGTACAGTGCTAGTGTCAAAAAAAGAGGGTAAAATGGAGAGCAGCCAGGCTGACGTCAGGCATCCTTGTCGTGAGCATGGCATTACACAGCCATGGAGTTGCTGGCACTGGAGACTGAGGCGGGCGCAGAGCAGGCTGGAGGCTAGGCAGCGTTCACAGTGAGAGCTCATTTTAAAAGGTAAAATAAGGCCCTGACATCACTTCCTTGAAGCAGCAGGTGCTCGGTTCCGGAGGGCCTGGGAAGCATCGGGCTGACCTGGTCAGAAGGGCCAGTCTGATGACAGAGTTAGTGCATGGGCGCACACAGAGGGTGAGCTCGGTCCCTGCCGCTGAGCGCGGCTGGGTAGAGACGGGTCCGGCCCGCGCGGGGCTCTGGCGGCCGCGGCCCCTGCAGACCCGGGCAGGAGGCGCCGCGCGTGCTGCCTTCCGCGTGCTGCCTTGCGCGTGCGCGAGCTGGTGCGCACCCGTGATCACATGTGGGTACTTTCATCTGCAGTCGGAGAGGCTCCGATGGGGTCAGTCCATCCAGGCCTTCGCAGCTCAGGAGGAGACCCTGTGCGGCGACGTGCTGCTCACCGCCGCCTTCGTGTCCTACGTGGGGCCCTTCACGCGCCGGTACCGCCGGGAGCTGCTGGACTGCACGTGGGCTCCGTTCCTGCGGCGGGAGGTGAGGCCACCGTCCGCGTGCCCGGGCCGTGCTCGCCCTGTGGTGGTCAGAGGGTGCGTCTCACAAGACAGTGGGGGCAAAGGCAGTGTTGATTACTAAAGAGCGAGCGTGTTTAGTTAGCTCCGACAGTAGCATAGATTATTAAATAGTGTTTTGTTTCCTTACTAATATTGATATTTAGTACAGATTTTTCAATCACTTTCCAATTAAAGCCTAACATTTTGTAAAATGGCATTTTTTTAAAAAAGCTTACCATAAATTTGAATGCTAAAATCCATAGATGACATAAAATCAAAGAGCTGACATATTTGAAACGCTGTGGTTTAAGGTCTCCCGAGCATAGTTGAGAATTCTCAGTGGCCACACTGTGGGGCAGGAGTCAGCGCCTGAGGTACAGGCCACAGCACCGCTGTGAGGAAGCGGCCTCCCAGGTTACTTACCCTCGGCGAGTCAGGACATCCTCAGGCCTCTGCACTGACGTTCTCTGTGAGGCAGTTACTCCTCAGCTTCCACAGGGCTGTCATCGCAACGGAAGTACATGCCAAAGGAAAGTCAGCGGTTTAAAGGACGTCCGTGTGTAGAGAGCGCCCCTCACCAAAGGCACAATTCATCACTTCATGGGAAAGTCCATTGTAACCTAGCCATTTCACACACCTATGCCCTCAAGACCTGCCTTTACATCGAAGGCTTCGTAAATGAGAGCACGTGAGTTCTCTGAACCTCAAGGTTGGTCTTCCATGATCTGGTTAGGTATGAGTCAGGCTGCTAATTCTGCCCTGTCCGTAGGGTATCCTGGTTTCTAACATGGTCGTGGGCTGCTGCGTCTCTTCTGTTTTTATCTTCCTTGCTTGTCCACCCCATGCTTGAACTTCCTGTTTGTGGAGGTCACCCTGTGACTCTGCAGACGGACTCTCTAACGGTTCTCTGTGCACTCCCTTTAGCGGTAGTGAGCTCCGTTCTCCCAGAATCCTGAGGACATTCATTCTAACATCAGAGCAACTGGGCATTGGCCTCCTGGCGTATCGGCCCACTTTGGGCTTGTACCGAGATAAGAACGTGTGCTGCCAAGTCATTTATGTTTTCTACACTAGAAACGCCTTTTCTTCATTAGTTTTAAAACTGGTCTTTAATTGCTGGTCTAATGTCATTGGTGCTTCTAGAAAGTCCAACATCACTTGATTTGTATTTTTTCCATTCCATGGAATCCATCTAACTCTAGATTTAGAGGGATTCCATGGAAAATAAACTGTTTTGATTGACTAAAATTAATTGACTTGTCCAAGCTAACATCTTAAATATGCAACCAAAACAAACCGAGAACTTTCAGGTGACATGTGGTTCGCTTGTGTAATGTCACGGCAGGCCTGTTTAGCTGGGGCTGTGGGCTTCTCCCCGGGAAGCCTCATAGAGTTTTCAGTCACACAGCTCTGCACATCCTTTAATGGTTTTGTAAGTTATCACACAAGCAGAGGCAGACAGTGACTGGGCCGGCCTCCCCATACACACTTCACTCACCTCTGGGTATAGCTGAACTAAAGGACACTGCACGCTGTGTAAGTGAGGTGAGATTGTGTGGAGACAGATCCTGCTGGGAGAGTCCTCTGACTGCACAAGACCCAGGAGAGGGTGCTACGTATGTGTAACAGATGTTTGTCCTGTGGAGTCAAACACGGTCATGTCTCGGGTGCACTCCTTCCTCCAGCCTCAGTTGCACTGACATGGGGAGCTGGTCTCACACTGGAAATGTGTGCAACAGTGGTGGTGGGACAGTGATGTTGGTGATGGTGGTGATGGTGGTGGTGGTGATGGTGGTGGTGGTTGTGGTGGTGATGGTGGTGGTGATGGTGGTGGTGATGGTGGTAGTGATGGTGGTGATGGTGATGGTGGTGGTGATGGTGGTGGTGGTTGTGGTGGTGATGGTGGTAGTGATGGTGGTAGTGATGGTGGTGGTGATGATGGTGATGGTGATGGTGGTGGTGATGATGGTGGTGGTGGTAATGGTGGTGGCAGGACGGTGACGGTGGTGGTGGTTGTGGTGGTGACGGTGATGGTGGTAGTGATGGTGGTAGTGATGGTGGTGGTGGTGGTGGTGATGGTGGTGGTGGTGGTGGTGGTGGTGGTGGTGGTGAGATGGCAGTGGTTGGGATGGCCATGGTGGCAGGAGCAGAGGAAGCTGTGATACATCATCAGTGCTACTATTTGTGTGTCTGGGTGTCCCCTTCCTGTCTCTGGCTTTTCGCTTGCCTGGGGAATACCCCAGGGTACTCTACTGGTTTGGGCACCAACCAGTCATCAAGTGTCATCTAGTCAGGGCTTCCAAAGACAAACATCCATTTTCTTCTTCAACCCCTTGAGTGATTCTCCATTGTACTCAGAACAAAATTCAGATAGTCATCAAAGCTTCAACCCTTACAAGAGCTGTTCACCGTTTCTCGTGATCTCGCTTTGATTCCCTTCCTGTCCTGCTCTTGTCACTCCAGCCTCCTAAGCGGTCCAGGTATTTCGGCCTCAGGCCTTCGTTCTGCCTCCCTGCTCTGCCCAGACTCTGTCCTCTGAGAACACCCTGCATCTCCCATCCACCACCTCTCTGTTCACTTTTCAAAGACCATCAGAGGTTCTCAGAGAGCAGACGTTGGAGGGAGATCCAGAAGGGCTGGCACATCGTTCCGACATTCTGATGTGGAGGTGTGCTGTGTCCCATTGCTCCTGTCGCATGGATGCCATCACACACTGTAGCAGAGATGAGTGACACAGGACTCACAAGGGCATATGTCTTCGTGGCCTGCTTTCTACCCGTAACAGTGGCTTGAACTTTACCTTAGCATAGGAAGTCCCCTGGGGAACAGGAGTCTTTATTAATCATGGCTTTAGTCACCACAGTGATGCTTTCTTCAAGGTCTAGGCATGACAGGAGAAGACTGACCCAGCCAGGCACAAGGTTTTCAGGCAGAGAGCCAGGGAGGCAGGGAGTTCATGTGACTGGCAGAAGAAAATTAAAGTATGAGAGGTATACTTCAGGCTGCCTAGAAACCCGAGTTTAGCTGAAGGCAGATAAAATATGGTAAGATGCCTCAGAATTAAGTATGCAGTTACAGTTATGACTTTATAACCCTGCTCATGAGTCTATCGTCAAGGAAGTAGAGCTGAGGCTCCAGCATCTGTTTGCGTGCTCCGGTCCCTAGAAGCATTGCTGTTAGCCAAGAGCTGGGCACAGCCCAGGCATCCGGGGACAGGTGAATGGATTGTTTTTAAAGTGCAACAGGCACAAAATAGACTGTGATTCAGCATAAAACAGGAAATCTGGTTCATCCTGCAGCATGGATCACTGGCAGACATAGTTCTGACTGAGCCAGGCGTAAGAGCAAGTACTGTGTTAGTACTGTACAGGATAGAGAGGTCAGGTGACATGACATACAAAGGAGTAGTAGATGCTGTGGTGGGGTGGCAGGAATGGTTGTTCTGATTCAGTTTGGGAGCATGAGAAAGCTCTGTAGATGAAGGTGGGTGATAGCCCCATGACATCATGAATACTTATTGCTACTGGAGTATAGACATTTAAGAATGCAGTGTTTACGTTGTGTGACATTTACCATAATGAAACAGAAAACCCATGGTAGGCAACCCAGATGTCCTAAGGCAGTTAGTATATATGGAAAAGAGGAGAGAGGTATGAGATCAGAGAACTGGATCTGCAATTTCCGACTTGAGTAGTAAGATAGTTTCGCGTTTCCTGAGGTCAGAGCAGTAGCCGCAGCCCCACAGAAAGCTGTGGGGGAACCACACTTGGAGAGGTTTGTGTAAAGAAAGCCAGGAGGGAGGACACATCTGCTCCTCCTGCCCCCGTGTGCCTCCCCAGGATGCTAGCATGGACACGAACTAGGGTCTTTCTATGCACTCTGGCCATGGAGAGTTGATGGCAAAACATGGAAAGGCAAAAGAGGCCAGAGGGAAGTAGTCAGCAAGACGAAGGCGTACATGGGGGGCTGCAGAACTGGACCATGTTGGCCTTGGAGCTGATGTTTCAGCTGAAGGTGGAGGGGCAGTGTCAGGGCGACGGGCAGTGGAGAGCAATGGCTGCCCCTCCCCTTCCTCAGTCCAGAGTGCTCCGAGTATGTCTCCACTTAGGAAAACCCTTACGTGAAGTTAGCTCCTGGCCCATGCTTCTCCGGCCCCCGCAGGTGGTGGGTGAAGGTGCACAGGAGAAATCTGGTTAGCTGTGTTAATAGCAGTTGAAGCTGAATCATTGGGGCTAAAGGAAGGGAGTCTGGTGAGAGAGCCCTTAAAGTCCCACTCGACTGTGTGACCCGTCCCGCAGATCAGTCAAACAAGGCCCTAAGAGAGGGGGTGAGAATGGGGGGGGCACAAGAGACTCATGGAGAGAAGTCTCGCTTAATGAAGGCAAAGCGTACACTTAAATAGAAAAGAATCACAAAAGAGTCTCTTCATGGTGTCAGTAACTCTGTCATATGGTAAGGTGTCCGAGAATTAACTCAAGGCTACACAAAAATTACCATCCAGCTCTAGGCTTGAACGAAACTTGCTATCTGGTTCTCAGGAACAGAACACCCGTCTCCCATGGACTACCAAGGACAGTCCCAGAACATTAGATAAAACTCATATCTGCCGAAGCCAGAAAGCAGAATCCCATGTACCAGACTCCTAGAGTTTCCCACAGCAATAGCCTGTCATCTAATTTACAGAAAAGTCCTAGCTGGCAGAGAAATAGAAACTATGAGCTCAGTTAGTAAAGAAAATGGCGACAACCTCTAAAATGGCTGAGTTAGAGTCAAGCCAGAATAGTCACATCAGAAGCAGCTTCCCACAACTGTGGTAGACAGCCTGGGTTTGAGAGCTGCTGGGCCAGGGGCAAGCCAGGCTTTGGCTGAAACAAGAGGATGGGGTGCAAGGCTAAGATTCTAAAGGAAATGTAGGAAGAGCTATCAGAAAGATTCAGAACTGGAAATAGGTTCGGGGGGCCAAGATGGGAAGCACGAGGGTTTGTCCCTGAAAGGCAATCATGTTGCTCGCTTTGCTGAAGATGGCCGGGGCTCAGCAAACTGCAGACTTGATGAACTCACTCCAGAAAGGGAGGCAAAATGGACACAGTCAATAATCTAGATCCTGGACCCACAGCTGACAGGATTCTGAAAGGCCTGTGCACGATCAATTTCACAGTGCAAGTTTCGTTTGGCTTTGAGCAGTGTGCAGCGAGTTTGCCTGTGTTTCTTTGACTTCGTTTCCTCTTGGCTCTGGGCTCATTTTTTTGTCTGGCACAGTTGGCCGTTTTCCTCTGCCATGCTGCTAGTTGATCCCTTCCACTTTGATTTCAAAGGTTTCCATCCCCATAGCAGAAGGCCTAGACGTGATTGCCATGTTGACAGATGAGGCCACAACTGCGTCCTGGAGTAACGAGGGGCTACCCAACGACAGGATGTCCGCTGAAAACGCCGCCATCCTGACGCACTGTGAGCGCTGGCCGCTGCTCATAGACCCCCAGCAGCAGGGCCTCAAGTGGATCAAGAATAAGTACGGGCCTGACCTGAGAGTCACACACTTGGGCCAGAAAGGGTATGTGTGTGTTGCCCTCTCAGAAGTGGGTATGAGCTGGGTAAAGCCTGGCCTTTCTATCGCTTTATAGCATTACAGTTTGGTCCCACTTGTAGATTTCCTAGCTCATATTTCTTGTAAAGTAATTGTGTTGAAAGACATTCATGTAAGGCACTATCTAATTAGTTGAAAGGAAAATAAAAAACTTTGCATCTGAGATTTAAAATCTGGGCACAGGGGTCCTTTCTGAGACTGATACTCCAACCAAGGACCAGGCATGGAGATAGCCTAGAACCCCTGCACAGATGTAGCCCATGGCAGCTCAGTGTCCAAGTGGGTTCCTTAGTAAGGGAAACAGGGACTGTCTCCGACATGAACGCAGTGGCTGGCTCTTTGATCACCTCCCCCTGAGGGGGGAACAGCCTTACCAGAGGAAGACAATACAGCCACTCCTGATGAGACCTGATAGACTAGGATCAGAAGGAAGAGGAGGAGGCCCCCCCACCAGTGGACTTGGAGAAGGCATAGGAGGATATTAGGGAGGGAAGGTGGGATTGGGAGGGGACAAGGGAGAGGGCTACATCTGGGATACAAAGTAAATGAATTTTAATAAATAAAAAAGTAAAAAAAAAAAAGAATTAGGCCCGTAGGTACTCAAAGTTGGCTCTGCCCCCCCCCCCACATACACACATACACACGCATGCAAGCATGCAAAAGGTTTAAAAATAGAAATTTTGTAAAACCACAGTCATTCGCTTTCATTTAGGTCTTTCTATTTTTAGATTTATTTCTGCACTTTACGTATGCGAGTGCTCTGTCTCCATGGACACTGCAGGCCAGGAGAGGGCTTCAGATTCAGGTATAGATGGTTGTGAGCCACCGTGTGGTTGCTGGGAACTGATCTTTGGACCTCTGGAAGAGCAGCCAGTGCCCTAAACCACTGAACTGTCTCCCAGCCCTAGTTTCATTTATTCTACATGGAAAAGTGGAGTGAATTTAAACATATAATACTTAGACCCAGTGTGGCTATTTCAAACACTGATTATATCAGGAGCAATTAATTTATATTTGACTATAAAATTTCTCTCGAATGTGGCCCTAACTTCTGGTGTATCACCACACATAGCTTAGGCGAGGGCATGCGTACTCTTTCATAAGTTTCCTTTATACTCTGCCATAAAATTTGTGTAAGATAGCTACATAAAATACAATTTCATCATAGGATTTTGAACGTTTTCCTGGGCTTCTCTACCCTGTCTTACTGTCTCGATTCTGACTGTACTTTAAGGTTTTTAAATGCCATTGAAACAGCCCTGGCCTTTGGCGACGTCATCCTAATTGAAAACCTCAAGGAAACAGTGGATCCAGTCCTCGGCCCTCTGCTTGGCAGGAATACCATGAAGAAAGGAAGGTAAGCGTGGTTTTCTTTTCTTTCTTTTTTTTTTTTTTTTTAAAGCTACACCTTGTGCTAAAGGAGTTTGCTGCTGCGGGTTTCTTGGCCTCACACGCAGACAGCCTCCACTGTGTTTACTTGGTGATATTTCTGAATTCCATTCTGTCGCCCACGGCAGAGCAGCCCCAGATAGCCCAAACTCACTCCTCAGTACGCTGGACACATCCCCTTGTGTGTGGACTGCTTGAGTCACACACTGAGACCACATTCCGTGTGAGAGAAGTCTGTGCTCGGTGAACACAGTTTACTGTCTAGCTTCAGCAACTTGCAAACACTCCGTGCTTTTTTCTGCAGATCGCTTGCATTTGCTTAATATTTTCTCAAATGGATTTAAACTGGTCAGTTTTTTACCAGCATCCAGTAATAGCATCTAAAGGAGCCATAGGTTGCTAACTCTTTTCTAGTATATTCAACATACACGCTTTACACACACACATCAAAAGAGAGTTTCTCTCGAGACCCCCGTGACACCACCCCCACAGTACCAGTTATAGGTGGCCACAAAGGGGGCTGGGCTCTGCCTCATTCCTAGTCACTCGTGAAACTGTACAAATGGCTCCCTCCCCTTGGGACATCACACGTTCCAGAATGTTCTCAGGGACAGGAGAACCGCTTCCAGTGGTCGCTGAGTGGCATGTCCAAGCCAGTCAGAAGCAGAAGGTATATCTCATTTAAGCCTGCTTGGGGCAGGAGGCTGGGGTGCTCTGGTCGCCAAGTCATGCTCAAGCACGGGGACATGGCCATCATGGGGTATGAGCCTGTGTCCCACACAGGCTGTGTCCCACAGGCTGGATGAGTCGCGCTCGCCGGGCATGCCAGACCGCCTAGTGTGAGGTGGAGGCAGAACTCACTGAGGCTCACAGCTGGCCTGGAGCTGGCAGTGCAGAGGCAACAGCATGCCTGTCTCAGTGGCTCGTGAGGACAGACGGCTGCGTGGGGCCTGCACATGTACACCGCGACAGAGCTACCAACAGTGCCTCACTCACGTGCACAAGTGCTATGCTCCGATGGACACACACGTCACTACGAAACTGACTTTTCTGAATAACTTTTTTTCCATTTTCACTTGTTTTTCTTCACTGGGGTATAATTTAAAACTTCCCCAAACTCACTCTTGTGTGCCTCCCCCTCTGTCGTCTCTGTTCCTGTCACTGACTCCCCTGAAAGTGGACGTGGGCAGACTTAGGGGTGACAGCAGTCTCCAGTCAGTTACGCTGGGATTTATTATTACAGCTTCTCAACTAAATCAATTTAGAGTGACTGACAACTTATAATTGTTTAATAAACCAAAATTTACTCAGACATGCATTTAGGAGAGTCTAATAAGCCACCTGACAAACTGTAACTCTGAATACAAATATAATTGCAGCTTTGTGTGATGTGTTAAAATACAGTGTAAAATCTCGATGTCACTGGAGTGAAATCCTTGTTATTAAGACTCTGGCTCTATTATGAAGACCTAAATTTTTTGCCAGTAAAATGTGTATTCTCTGAGGCTTAACATCAACTCACAACAGCACAATTTATATATAAAAAATTTGATGACTTACCATCACTCATGTTTTTGGATAATTTGAAGTTGCTCAACACTGATACATTTGAGACATGACTTCTCCTGACGGTGGATGAAGTGATGGCACAGGGATTCCAAAAGCCTTGAGTTTAGGAACAAGACTTTAAGAGATCATTAAGGTCCCTCACACTGTCAGCCCAGAGCAGCTTATTCTAAAGAAGCATCCTGGCTAGCAGTGTGGCTCAGCAGGTAGGGCACCTGTCCCCAAGCCTGACCACCTCAACTCCAGGCCTCGGATGTACATGGTACAAATTTCCCCTTATTTCCTCATGTACAGCTCAGCATTCACATTTGTGTGGAGGCCCACACGCTTTCTAAATAATAAATGGTAACTAAAAAATTTTAAAACCAAATTTTTGAGTACTATTTTTGTGATCCCTTGTATCATTTTATCATTCTAAACCAAGAAAACTTAATGTGCTCTGTAAGAACACAGCAGATGGTGGTTGGAAGCGTGGTCAGCACTTAGCAGTGCTCGCTGCTCTTCTGGAGGGCCTGACTTTGGTCCCAGCAGCCCATCAGACAGTTCACAGCCACCTGTAACTTCAGCTCCAGGGGATCTGACACCCTCTTCTGGCCTCCGCCAGCAGCCATGCAGCTCTCACACAAAACTAAAACTGAATCTTAAACATTTGTGTCACATATTGTCCTTACTGCATGAAGTTGCTGCGTTAGCAATCCTGGCTGCGACATCCGTGTGTGAGGACCGCTGGCCTCAGGGGAAGAGTAACTGTGTTTCCAGCCTCACCGGCTTCCTTCTCAGCAGCTGTGATGTCTCCTCAGAAACTCCAGGGCTAGTGCAGTCTATACACAACCTTTGGTCCAGAGCGAACCCCTGGCTACTGCTGCATGGCAGGCATGGCACTCGGTAAGCCCTGCACACAGGACACACCAGTGCGTACCCTTGGGACAAGCCAGCACGTAACCAGTAGAAGATGCTGAGCAGACAGTCCTTGCTCCCCCAGTGGAGATGTGAAAAGGCTTTAGGGAAGAAGCTACCATTGCCCACATTGATAGTGCAGCTCTCCAGATGGCTGGGCATTTCTCAGGTGGACCGGCGAGACAGGGGTCTTAGTGCCAAATATCGAAGCAGTCAAACCACCCAGGAGTTCTTGGGAGTGTGTGCTGGGCAGGCGAGGAGGGCACTGTGCATGGCGGGGGAGGCTAGAGGGGCAGCGGGCCCTGAACACACAACCCATGCTTGTGCACAGCTAGCTTGTCCCTTAGGTGTAATATTCTTCCCTCAACCCCAAACACACTCAAGGAGCTAGCTCCTGTCACTTCTAGTTGACAACAGCAACTGTCACCAGGCCTCCCCAGAAGTCCCCATGCTTTCCCCTAGCAGAGTGAGTGGGAAGCTGATGATTTTTACGGTCACAGGAAGAATCAAACGAGACTCGCATTTCTGAAAGGCCGTACTGTTGGCACAGTGACAGCATGAGTGGATAAATGAGAGAGACAGAGAGGGGGAAAGAGACAGAGACAGAGGAATAGAAAGAGACGGACAGAGACAGAGAGGGAGACAGAGACAGAGACAGGAACAGAAGAGAGACAGAGGGACAGACAGACAGAAATGGAGGGAGAGGTTAATATCATCAGCCATGATTATTGATTAGGCATTAGGGAAAACGAAGGATCCAAAGTAATTTCCAGTTGGCTGTGTGAGTGTGGGCTGATGAGCAGACAGCAACCTCATGGAGTAGTTATGCTGCCAGAGCGGATGATTTAGGGCGAAGCTGTCCAGTCCAGAGAGCAAAGACTCCCCTTTCTTCAAATGAGGATCAAGAGAGCCTCGCTAGGTTTGGACACTGTTTGACCCAGGAGTTCCGAATGCAGAGACCGTTTCTTCTGTCTCTCCCCATCCATCCTCTCTTCCGACCCCTTCCTCCACATTTTCTTCCTTCCTTTCCTTCTTCAGTTTGTTTATTTGTTTTTCTAGACAGTTTCTCTGCGTAGCCCTGGCTGTCCTGGACTCACTCTGTGGGCCAGGCTGGCCTTGAACTCACAGAGATCCACCTGCCTCTGCCTCCCAGAATACTGGGATTACAGGTGTGTGCCAACACACCTGACTTGTCTTCAGTTTTTTAAATAATTTGTTATTATGTGCGTTGGTGTTTTGCCTACATGTAAGTCTGTGTGAGGGTTTTAGATTCCCTGGAACTGGAATTGCAGACAGGTATAAGCTGCCGTGTGGGTGCTGGGAATTGAACCCGGGTCCTCTGGAAGAGCAGCCCATGCTCTTAAGCGCTGAGTCATCTCTCCAGCCCCCTTCTTCTTGAAACAGTCTTTTCTGTCCCCAGCTGGCCTCAGACTCTGTGTATAGTGAGAGATGGCACTGGACTCCTGACACTAGTGCCACTACCTCCTAAGAACTGGGATTGGAGCACACGCTGCCACACCTGGGAGCGTGTAATAAACTGTTCCAGGTGAGCTGGCTCTGCTGCCTCTCGCTGACATTCATATCATGGCTACTTGCACACTCAGATCTTCCTCTTCTTCCTTTCTGGTCTGTTTCCTTCTTAAATCTTAGATGGATGTGGGCAGCATGCGTGTGCCATGACTGCCTGTGGTGGTCAGAGGCCTCTGGCGAGTCTAGTCGCCTTCCACCAGTGGGTCCCAGAGATCAAGGTCATGAGGCTCAGTGGTAGCCATGTCCTACCTAGCCATGTCCAAGCCAGATCACTGCCCCCTAATCTTCCATGTTCAACGCCTCCACTCATAGAGCACCCTCCATCATTTTGCCTCTCCTTCCTTCCTTCCTTCCTTCCCTCCCTCCCTCCTTCCTTCCTTCCTTTTTTGGCTCCAGTTCAATGTAGTTAATTTTTCACTTCTGAATTCCCGTGCGGCGGACTGTGCACTGTTAGCTTTCCCCACTGTTGTGTTGTATTTCTCATCACTGTAGCTAAGTCACTTTACCCTGCTTCAGGGCACTTTATCAGGAGTACTTGGCCTTAGAAGTCGGGTTCACTGTGTCTGGGCGTGTATCTCTATCATCTCGTGGGCTTTGGCAGTCAGCTCAGCTCCATGGAGTCTCCGTGGCCGCACACCAGCTTGTTGCTGGGGTCACGCGTGGAGTGGAAGCACAGAGAGGAGATGCTTCAGGCTTAGCCTGTCCCAGTCTTGGCTGCTTTCTGGGAGCGGGCTCTTCAGCCTGCTTTACTGCGTTAACGTTCTGGGTTTTTCATTGTTGGTTTTGTTTTGTTTTTAAATGTGGTGAGAAAAAAAAGATCAAAGAACACGGTACATGGTCGTGAGTGTGCTGTACCAGAAACACAGATGGCCATGTCTGTGGCTTCCCAGGATGTCACAATTTATTGAAGAAAAATGGTGAAGTCACAAGGGTTAGCAGCAACCCTGACATCAACCTGTCATGTGCTGAGCCTCCCTTGCCAGGCTAGCTGAGGTGAATGCCCATTCTTTTATTCCAATCTGATGTTAACGCTCATGCGACACTGCGTGCAGTAGAGCATCCAGACCCTTGCATGTGAGTTGCTGGGCAAATGTAAGTCTGCATGGCTGTAGCGGAGTCCAGACGCCTCAGAAAATGGTCAGAGACTCTGCACTGACAAGATACCGGACTAGACCGCTGTTGGGGAGGTGGAAGGCTGCTTGCTGAACCGGTCCAGAGCAGGAAACAGGCTAGAAACAGCAAGCAGCAGTCTTGGTCCGCAAGGGCAAATGGGCAAGTAGGTAGTGGTCAGGCAGGCCGCTGAGTGAGCCGGCCAACCATGGGGACCAACCTGGGTGGCCCTGGAGGCCTCACCACATGACCTATGGACCAGGCACAGGACGGCAGGTTGCTCTGGGGTGAAAGCACCACAGTCTCGATGCCCATCACTCTTCAGGGATTCAGGCGAGGGAGTTACACCCTTTTCTTAGTGTGGTTTGTCAAATAAGTGCATATAAATGTGTGTGTAGATGTACAAAATCTGTAGTATGTAAATTTTTAAAAGCATAACAGTCGGTACGTCTCTGCCACTTGTGTTAAAGCTGACTGCTCAGGCTGGTTTCGGCCCCTCCTCTCCCATTGTGTCTCCTCTTCCAGGGCAATCAGGAGGTTTGCGTTTGCCAATCATCCCAGTTTATTTACAACAATGTTGTCATGTATGTGTGAGATCATGAATGACACACTGCTAAGCCTTCTCGGATTTGGGACTGTATAAAAAGTCTATCATACTGTTTGCAGTTTAAATGGGACTTATTTTTTTTATTTGGTACTATATTCTGAAATTTACATGTCGCTTTTAGCTCTAGAGCATCTTTTTGTTTCTTGTTCTTTATCGTTTTTAGTGTGGAAACCCCAAGCCAGGGCCTTGTGCATGCTAAGCCAGTATTCTACTACTAGGCTGTGCACTGCCTTCCTGTTCCCTTATTGCAATATTCTGTGTTGTGATCTTCCTGTGCTATTTTGAAGTTCTTATTGTCAGGCATTTAGCTTAGTTTATTGTTTTTATATTAGAAGCTGCACAACTCCAAATGTTATAGACTACACACTTGTTACAGACGCCTGGCTGAAAGGATCGTCTGACTTTGTTCTTGGGAATGGAATGGTTATGTAAAGTACAGGTTGTCGGCTTTGAAAGCTAATACCGTGGGACTGGGGGAGATGGCTAATTCTGTCAGGTGCTTGCTGGCCAGTGTACGGACGTAAATCTAATCTTCAGAACTCTCAGGAGCCAGGCATAGCTCCTCCAGGGCTGGGAGGCTGAAGCAGGGGCCCCTGGAGCTGGTTGCCTAGACAGCTGGGAGCTCCTGCTCAGTGAGTCGCGGCCTCGGAAACGAGGGGCAGCTATTGAGAAGACGGGCTGATTTCTGGCCTCTCCACGAGCGCACACAAATGTGCACGAGAACACACACACACACGATGACACACAAAGACATCACTGGTTTTCCAAAGTTCTTAGTGCTAATTTTCACCATGGCAGTATGCAATTACAGTGTCTTTCAGAGAGTTGGTTAGGGAACTTCAGCCGTCTTTACAATCCCGAAGAGTCCTACGTGATGCTCCTGGCTACTCCTTCCACGAGGGACCATCCCACCTCTTACGCTCTCTCCACCCTTACTCTAAAATGAAAAACGCAAGGGTGCCATGTTCTGAGAGTGAGTTTTCCCAACAAGACATTAAGCAGCTCTTGAAGCATCACCATCTTAGTATTTTACTGATCGTATTGTCTCTATCTGATGAGCTATTTGGAATAAAGTTTTGTTTCTTCATTCAACTCACACTTTTTAAATGAGGAACTTTAAAAACTCTTACCTGTGTGCCAGCTTAAGGGGAAATGGGAAAAGACAGACTGGCAGAAGGAAGCGCTTCCTTACCTGCTTAATTCAACAAATGGAAATGAGAAAGGACCACAGAGAGAAAGTGGCAGTGGGAAACTGCATGGTTAGGAGAGACGTGTGTAACCACGGGGCGAGGCATGTGCGCATCACTGTGGCCCCCCCAGACTAGCAACGTAAATCCGTCAGGAGACCAAGCTTTCTGACCGCTATTACTGGACTTTTACTAAGTTTCTGTCGCCTTTTATTTCTATGTCTGTCTCTATGTTTTGTTTATTCCAAAGACGAGGCAGTGTCTTTAACATTTTAAAAATGAGGGCAGGATTTACAAGGATCACTAGTAATCCTAGTAACTGTCACAGTCCCTGCGAGCAGGAGAGAGCTCCTGGGCTGGCAAAGGCCTCAGTAATAGTGTTTA
This sequence comes from Rhombomys opimus, assembly GCA_010120015.1. Classification (NCBI taxonomy): domain Eukaryota; kingdom Metazoa; phylum Chordata; class Mammalia; order Rodentia; family Muridae; genus Rhombomys; species Rhombomys opimus. Next base: position 1,609,712 of record REGO01000208.1, read on the forward strand.
TATTTATTTTAGTTGTTTGCTTGGGGAGGGGCTTAAAAAAAAACACTGTTAGCTTATTTGGGCTAATAATAAATGCATGTGCAATGCTTGTGATAGATACAGTGTAGTCCAAAAGTTGAAGTTCATTAAGACCTGGAATGTTGCGGAGTATGAAGTAATGAATACTAATTAATGCTCTCATGTCAGAAAGCTCCCTGTGGACCAATACATCAGCCCAGACTTTAATTTGGTTCGAGTAATGGTTTCATCAATAGTGCATTAAATCTGTGTTTGAGAAGATATACAGTTGAACCTGACCCACACTGTAGAGACTGCAATAAAAGGGCCATAGGCTGACAACGGCTGGATAATTACAAATAATTAAATCCACCTAACTCCAGACAATCCTAATTTTATATAAAATATATCTTAACGTATCAATCGACAGAAAACATATCTGGAAAGATTTATCAACATGTATTTTTTTCCAAAGCAAATTTACTGGCTTCCATATTAGAGAAGTTGCTGAACTGTGAAGCATCTTTATAAAATTATATCACTTTAATCTTTCAAATCCCCACAAGTATTATGGAAGTCAGTTCCGAGCTTTAATTTTGCTCAAAGTAACCTCACGGCAAGATGAATATTCGCTTGTTTCTCAGGATATAAATATTTTTAAAGGTCATTTTTACTTCCTCCTGCATTTACTGCTCATATATTCTTTTAACAATAGTCTGTCTTAGAAAGAGACCCAATATTGGCTAACAGATGTATTAGTTGTTTAATATACATTTTCATTTTACAGATATAATACAGTAACAAAGAGTCAACCTTCTGTTGACATTTGTCTTGTAATCACTGGCTTTCCTCTTGGTGGTGTTAACATTAATAAAAATTGCCTTGTCAGCCAGTGTCCAGTTATTAAATGTTCCGCCGATGGCGGTGTGATGGAGTTGCGTCATGGCCAGGTGTAGACCTGTGTGGCGGGTCTTGAGTCAGTCCCACTCTGAGTTCATTCTTGCTCTGCAGTAACGGAACTCGGCATTCTGGTCTCCCCTATCTTCTAACTGCCAGCTGACGTTGTTAGTGCTGGGAGCCTTTTCCGTTCTGACCCTTAGTCCAGGGAGTTAAAGGGAATATAAGCGGTCACAGAGGGCTTCTGTGTCTCCCTGCCACAGGGATCTGGCACTTAGATTTCACTTGAAGATGGTTAGCAAACCCTGCTGCAGATTTAAAAGAAACAAAACGCTTCGGAGTCTTCAGAGAAGCAGTCCTCTCCATCAGCCCTCAGCCTTCCCAATGCTGCGACCCTTTAACACAGTTCCTCATGTTGTGGTGATCCCAACACAAATTTACTTTCACTGCCGCTTCACAGTTGTAAGTTTGCTGCTGTTATGAATAGTGATGTGAGTACCTTTGGACTAGAGGTTTGCCAAAGGGGCCATGACCCACAGGACTCTTGGCTTTGACACTGTGCTATAGTATTTCAGTATGGTGGGCCTGAGTGTGTATGTGCCTGCGCACCTATTTCAAGGGAGGTAATGTTCTTTTAGCTTGCTTTTTGCCTTTTGTTGTTCTGTGCAGTGTTACCTGGAGTTCTAAAGCTTCTTCTTTTTTTTTTTTTTTTGTTTTGTTTTGTTTTGAAATTCCGATTGATGCCAGCTTTTATCTAGAGGCACACTCCTGCTACCTGTGCGCACTTGTGTGAAGAACCCAGCAGATTAACTCCTTTCTGCTCCTTCTGGGTTTCCTCCCTCTCCTCCTGGCTTGCCAGCTGCGAGGCTTTCAGCCTCAGCCTTTCAGGAGAAGCTGGTTCACCAGCGAGCGAGCCCTCCTGCTGGGGTTGCTAAGCTACGGCTCACACCCCTGAGCTTGCGGGCCTTGCTCTGTGGCCACGGCAGGCATTCGTTTTAAACGGCGGGGTGAACTCGAGGGCTTTTAGATGTCCATTGAGAGCTGATTTCCTCTCTGGGGTGTGACTTCACGCCCAAGTGCTGTGACTCTATTATTTATTTACCATAAAGCCTGCCTTGTATCTTTACCCGAACTGGCCAAATTAGAAAGGGAACCTTCTATAGAATACTGCACAGTATCTTTCGGCAGTTCCTCTCCAAGCCCCAAATCCTTTACAAGAGTCCATCTGCAGCCAGCCCTGTCAGGGAAGCCGGCCGGTACAGTAAACAGGCCATGCCGTTCTCCCTGTGTGGTTTTGGATGTCTATGAAGAGCAGTGATGATGGCACTCAAAACAGCAGGCCAGGTCAGAAATCTGATTCCTGTCAACAGTGGTGAAGGCGCTGCTCAGAAAGTGGCTCCAGCCAATGCAGGAGACCCCGGTGTGCAGTTATGCACCCAGAGATGGAGACGCCTCACCCGCCAGCAGCACGCAGCGCTGGCCACCGGAGCCCTGTTAGTTCCAGTCTAGCCTGGTCTACACAGTGAGTTCTAGACCAGCCAGGAAAACACAATGAGATCCTGTCTCAGAAAGAAAAAGAGAGAAGGAGAAAGGGAAGGAGGGAGGGAGGGAGGAGGGAGAGAACACTCCACTGTCTTAGTTATGGTTTCTATGTGACTAAAAAGCAAGTTGGAGAGGAAAGGGTTTATTCAGCTTACACTTCCACATTGCTGTTCATCACCAAAGGAAGTCAGGACAGGAACCTGGAAGTAGGACCTGATACAGAGGCCATGGAGGGATGCTGCTGCTTCCTGCCTTGTTCTCCATGACCTGCTCAGCCTGCCTGTCGTCGTCGTCGTCATCGTCCTCCTCCTCCTCCTCCTCCTTCTCCTCCTCCCCTCCTCCTCCTCCTCCTTCTCCTCCTTCCCCTCCTTCTCCTGCTGCTTCTTCTTCCCCTTCTTCTTCTCCTTCCTCTTCTCCCTCCTCCTCTTTCTTCTTCTTTTTTGGTTTTTTTGAGACCGTTTCTCTGTATAGCCTTGGCTCTCCTGGAACCCACTCTGTAGACTAGGCTAGCCTCAAGCCGACAGAGATTAGCCTGCCTCTGCCTCTGCCTCCTGAGTGCTGGGATCAAAGACATGTGTCACCACTGCCAGGCTCACCCTGCTTTCTCATAGGACCCAGGACTACCAGCCCAAGGATGGCACCATCCACAATAGGCTGGGCCCTCCCACACTGATCACTAATTGAGAAAAGGCCTTACAGCTGGATCTCATGGAGGCATTTCCTCAGCTGAGGCTCCTTTGACATGAAACCAGCCAGTACAGCCACATTTTTTATTTTTGTTGTTTTAATTTTGGGGAGAGAAGCAGGAGAATAGGGGTTTTTTTTTTTGTTTGTTTGTTTTGTTTGTTTGTTTTTGTTTTTTTCAGAACTCAGGATGTATATGATGTGAGAGCAAGGATGAAGCTTGGGAATGAAGGGGGATTGAGATTCAGAGACATATTTGCTCTAAAGAGTCTAGAATAGTCTGTGGCATTCCTCATATCTGTTTTAAACTTTTATAAAATTTATTATAAAAAAATCTGCAAATAAATGAAAGCATGACACACCAAAATTAACCAGACACAAATTCTCTTCAACTTAATGAGCTTGGAAGTAGCACTGAAATATGAAGCTTCACATTAGACTTCACACTTTCAGAAAAAATTCTATTATAAAATTCTATTTTATCCACCACCCAAACCAAGAATTTATGACAGAATCAGGACTGAACAATTGGCTTTGTGTCCTCTTTGAAAGCTTGTGTCCGCCCCTGCTCCGTTATACTTTTCCTCCCCCCACTCCCTCCAGACCCTCCCGTGTCTCTGTGACCCCAGTTCTTCTCAGCTTCATGATCTCTTTTTAACACATGCTGCATAAAACATAACCACACCCTGCCGAGCCCATTTACTGTTGCTTGTGTGTGTATGATCTCGGGACTGAGATGGTATTGGCTAACCATCTTAGAGGCTCTCGGCATTCCCTAGCTGCCTGTAGTTCTCTGAGTCTGTGGAGGGGCGTGTGAGTTTCCCCTCCGTTTCAGCATGCCTGTTGCTGTGGCTGCGCAGGCCTGCTTTGGGCAGCCATACTGTTGAGCTATTGTAACTGAAGCACCTCTGTCATTTTTAGGAGCTATGGCAGATTTCCTGGTTCTCTGGTTCTTAACGTCTCTCTGCCCCTCCTCTGCGATTTTGCCTGAACCCAAGGAGCAGGAGCTGAGTTGTGTCCAGTAGGGCAGTGTGCCCCATGATTAGTTCTTTTCTGCATTTGGCCTAGTGTGATTTTCTGTAATGTCTTCCTCCACTGTAAAGAGAAACTTCTTTGTTGAGTGATAGGATCTGCAATTACCTGTGGGTAAGACACGTATCTAGATTTCAGCGAGGAACTGTGTGTGCTTGTTAGCGTGGTAGTGACAGGCTCTTCTCTAAGATCCGTGAGCTCACTAGCTCCAGGCACCAGGCATGTTTTCTCTCCTTTTTGCCTTTCGTCAGATTAGACAGTTGTTGGTTACTGGCGACACAAGTGCTACCATCCTACCCTCGGGTGTCTTGCCCTGCTGGTCCTTGATATGAGAAGTCCACATTGGAACCTCCGCTTTCAGAATCTCAGCTTGGTGAAGGCCACAGACTGTGTTTTAGGAATCTCCGGTAACAACCACCATTAGTACAAGGTGGTCATGGAAGTGCTGTGAAGCCAGGCAGTAGACCCTGCCCGTGTGTCCTCAAAGCGAGGTGTGCGTGCACCCCGTGATAGTGACCTTCCACAGCTTGAGGCAATGAGATGCCTCTTCATTCCAAAACACTTTTGAACTGGGTTTTAAAGAACTTTGAATTTCTAGATTCCCAGTATTCCTGGTTTTTATTCAAACCTGACCCATAAAAGCTGAATTTTGGTTAATATGCATTTGCAGATCGTCATCATTTCAAAATCATTAATTCCACTAAATAGCCTTTGCTCTTCCTAGAAGCCAGAGGTCTGTAACTTTCACATACGTTTTTTAAAAGACATAAATTAATTCATACAAAAATATGTTTACCAGAGATTACAGATCTAAACAAGTTTGGGTACTTGAATAATCACAGCCATTTTCCTTCATAAACAACAGAATTCCTAAGCAAAGGTCAGCTTGTCATGTGCCCCAAGCCCTGTCTGGTTTTCCTCTAGCTGCTTCAGGCTGGTCCCAGGTCAGCTGTGCCCCCCTATTCCCCTCTGTGATCAACAGGGGGTCAGGGTGACAGATGCTGCAGGCCGCTTCCATGAGCACAAATTAGCCTGCAACAGGACACAGCGAGGTCGATTTTATACTTGGCATCTAGACACCAGGGTCCCAGCAGTCCCAGCTCTGCCAGGCAACAGTGACCTTGGGCAAGTCATGAGCTCTTTGAGTCCATAAAAAGAAGAATCTAGAGAGGCAAGGCTCGCAGGGAAGTCACCTCTCAGCTCGGGGAGCCAGAATGCCCTGGACACACACCGTGTCCTGGCCAGTTGGACCATGGCGTTTTCCCTGGGAAAAACCATTTCATTCACTTCTGAGCTGTGCTAATAAGTCCCCACCTCCAGACCAGGCAGTGTCATCCATAGAAGGGGAGGGACGGGGTAGCCAGCTCCTGGGGAGGCTGTAAAAAATGCCCTCCATGAACAACTGTACCCCAGACTCGAAAGTTTCTCCCACATGAGTCACACTGTGACAGTGGTGGCAAGGACAAGATATTCCGTCCCTCAGGGCAGCAGGGCAGGACACACATTCAGACAGACTTTGCTTTAAGCAGAAGTCTGCACTTGCTCTTGCTCTTTGTCACTCCTCACAGCTCCAACGAGCCCCGGCTGCCTTGTATACTTTGTCAACCTGTGCCTTTCACAGGAGCGAGAACATGTGTCTGTTTGCTTTCCCGCCCCTCAGGTTAACGCTGCTGTGTTTTAGCGTTCTCAGAGCAGAAGAAAGCGTTCGCAGCCTGTTTAATTTTCCCAGGTAGGAGATTAGCCAGGAATTAACCTAGCAGCGATGACAGGCCCACTGTGTTGCTCTGCAATGTTTGCCTTTCATAGACCACAAACACCCCAATTGAGGGGAATTTACTGTCCCTGGGAAACCCACAGCCATCAAGCGGTACTTGAAGCAAGATGTGAAAACCCAGTTTGTTTGCAGAACTCCCATCCTTCAGTAACGATTTTATTTTTAATTTATTATTTATAGTGTGTGTGTGTGTGTGTGTGTGTGTGTGTGTGTGTGCACCTCCGTGTGGAGGCCAGAATTTGATACTAAGCATTGTCTCTAACAGTGTGCCACCTTTATTCTTTGGAGAGTGAATCTGGAGCTCGCCAGTTCAGCTAGCTGGCTCACCAGCAAGTCTCCAGATTCCCTCAGCTTCCGTGTCCCCAGAGCTAGGGGTACAGGCATGTACCAGACAGGTATCTCTTTATATTCTGTGGCCGCTGAGGATGAAACTTGTGCCCTCCCGTTTGCACAGCAAGCATTTGCTGCCTGAATTACCTCCGCAGCCCCTCTCACTTGTCATAGGGAAAACTCAAGCCTGGCAAAGCAGATACACACCGTGGCTCTTAAACTGAAGTTGCAAATGCCTCATCATGCACATAGTACACAAGGGAGATATGAGTAACCTTGAGTATATTACAGAGTACCTGCTGTAAAGCAGATTATTTGGCTAAATATTTAACCAGCTAAAACCTTCATTACGTTCATGACATTGTGAGACAGACACACTTAATGCTGACCTTTCTCCTGAATTGTCCTTGGCTGTCTGGAGGGAGGTTATCAGTAGAGAGTGCTCAGAACCATTGGCTTGGCCAGGCTTTTAGCAGAAGTCATACCATCTGACATGGTCCTCTGGAGAGGGAATAAGCTGGGAGCCTGCAAAGTGTGACCCACGAGCAAAGAAGCGTTGTCACCGGGAACATACAATAGCTGGAGAGATCCACAGAGCTAACACTCTCAGATCCTTTCACACTAAGCATCAGCCAGTCTCTCCTAGACAGATTTCCTGCTGAGGCGCAGACACTACACGCAGGCAGTGTCTTCATTTGAGACACGAGAGCCAGAGCATTTCAGTTTGAGACTTTTTTTTTTAATTTGGTGTTATCATGTGGACATAATGAGATATCCTGGAGATGAGACCCTAGTACCTAACCATAAAATCCATGTATGTGGCACACACATTGGACACGCCTAGACTAATAGGATTCTGTGTGTGTTTTATCATCCCTGCCCTTTGACCACAGCCCATTGAAGGGTCAGGAGCGAGATTTGCCTTGTGAGATCCTGCTGGTTCTCAGAGAGGTGGGAACTTGGAGTTTGCTGCTTGCTTCCGGCAGTTTGTCTGTCTGGTGGACCTGTGAGAATACACAAACATGCATACTCCCTACGTATAAAGGTAAATTCAGGTTTGACTGTGTTCTCCTTGTGGCCATGGTGACCTCTCCCAAGCATTCCTCAGTTCAACATCCTCCGTGTGCTGTGGGATGCCTGTGTGTCTCCCTGGAGAAAAGCCCTGAAGATTCTTTGCTCCCTTCATGCCCGCCATGCATTGAGGGTTTGGTAGGTCCATATCAGCAGAATTCTGTGCTGTGTGGTCCTCTGTGACTTCCCATTTGTCTTCATGGTGACATTTGTGTCTCCTTTCTAGAGAGCAATCTCTTCCTGCCTTTTTCTTGTCCTCTGATTGAGCAGGTTTTCGTACATATGCCTGTCGCATCATGGGCCTCTGACACACAGAGGAATGACTGATTCTACACTTAAAATGCTGTGCACACAATGCCTGTTGTTAGGAAGTAATATTTGTAAAGCAGAGATCTAATTTGGCCTTGGGAATAGCTAGATACTCTCTGACAACCTGGCATAGTAGGCATAGTATCGGTGTTCAGTCGCTATTTAAAAAAGGATGGCACACACACACAGAAGTATCCTATACCGTGATACAACCTGGTATCACCATGTCACTGTGAACACATGTCTGACACTTAGCCTACAAAACAAGAGCTCAGGCCGCCATGACCATCAGCCAGCTCAGTGTGCTTGATCCATCCACTTGTAAATGTTCTCTGTAGTGAGAACTTTGGACTTTTGGTTTCTTCAAAACACACAGAAATGTCTGGGCGTGGTGATACATACCTGTAATCCCAGCACTCAGGGAGGCAGAGGCGGGCGGATCGCTGTGAGTTTGAGGCTAGCCTGGTCTACAAAGCAAGTCCAGGACAACCAAGGCTACACAGAGAAACCCTGTCTCGGAAGGCGGGGGGGGGGGCAGAACTATTTGGCCATATGTTTTTATTTTAATCTCAGCTATGGGAGTTAGGAGCTGCTTCACAGCAGCTGAGTGGGATTCGCCTCATGCTCTAGCAGAGGCATGGTTTTGGCAGCTGCAGACAGTTTCTGCAAAGGTGTGATATTTGGAATTCTGGGGACTTTTCAGAAGATATGTTAATACTAGAGCACCATAGGTGTGTGGCTGGTTGGTTGGTTGCTGGTGGTTTCGGTTTGTCACGTGGTCATTTTCTCCCAAGGACTAGACACCCCTAATCATAAGGAAGAAGTCTAACTACAGCCACCCCTTCTTCTCTGTTCCTTTTTCTCTCCAATCTAGTGTTGGGGGGTTGAAAGGGAAGAAGTGAGTGAAGAAGGGAGGAAGAGAGAAAGGGACCCACAAAGTAGCCAACACTGGATCTCAGTGTTCAAGCAGGGATGTCAATGCTTCATTCAAAACTGTCCTGTCTTCGCTTAAAGAGGGGGGCGCGCCCCACAGGCACACACTTCTTAGCCAGGAGTGGGGTGCTTGAGGAACGGCCCTTTTTCCTACTGTAGAAGAATGACAAAGCAAAGATGAAGCGAAGCGGGACGCAGTGACTGCCGTCACCTTGCAGCCCCGCAGAGGCTAGCTCTGAGGTGGCTGGCCGCCCGTCTACAGCCTCAGGCTTAACCCTTGCCAGGTTTTTTACTGCAAGTGTTAAATTTAAACAAAATTTAATTGAGTCACCAGTCTCATCAACCAGCTAATTAAAGTAAGAATGATATAGGAAAATGATCATTTTTATCATCTTTACACATTAGAGCAGAGTGTCAAAACTTCCTGAAGCTACAGTGAGTGAAGGAGAGGTACCTCGGTCACCATCCGAGGGTGATCATCATTCGGTCAGGCACAATTGCAGAAGAGCCGGGCCAACATTCCAGATGTTGACACATACGGCATTTTGAGTAGCTCGGCTGTTTTAATGGTTAGAAACAGATTCTAGCTGTCGCACGCTGTCATTTCCAAAGTTAACAAAATACCCTCTCACCGGAAGTCGTGAGACGGGCAGCACGTAGATTTCTCTCCTGAGTTACACAGCATTCTGTCTTTAGATCAATAGCAACACGGGCTTTTTATGACCTTGACCATCAGAGCATTTCAGCAATCAGATTTTTTTACCGAGCAGTGCTGACCATGCAGCCTCTACCTAGGAGGCTGAGGCAGGAAAATCACACGTTCAAGGCTGGCCTGGGCAACTTAGTGACACTTGTTAAAAATGAAAAGTAAAGGGAGAGCAATAGATGCTTTCAGTGGTACAATGCCTGTGGAGAGTGCCTGAGGCTATGTGCTCAGTCCCTGGGACCTCAAAAAGCAAAACTGCACATACGATAGTGAAGACTCTAGAATACCGACTAAGATTAATAAGATTAAGTGGGAGTGAGAAGGTGCTGCTTGCTTTAACTGCACTCCAATCTTATGTAAATTTTTGCTCACCAAAGCAAAGGGTTGATGCATCTCTGAGTTCAACTTCTCTTTGTGTGCCTGTCACCTGAATTGAAGAACTTCTCTGCTTGTTCCTCAGAGTGGGTTCATAGCAGAAAAGAGAACATAAGCCAGAAAAGATGGAATATAATCGCGCTAAGTGTGTATTTCAATAGCTTAGCTTCTGAAACACAAGTAACTATCAATATATTGTTACTATATTTAATATTGTAATACTATGTTAATATAATAAAAGAGACGGTGTATCATTTAAGGACAGCGTGCACAAATCTTTAATATTTTGGCAAATAAAATATTCCACTTTTACATAGTAATGTAGTTCAGTGCAGACATAGATTAATGTGTATATATACATATATGCATATCTGTATCAACACAGGCATGTTCATTCTATCCATCAAGAAGAACAGTGTTTTCCTATGGTTTCACATGAAAATACTTTAATAATACAGCTGCAGGAAATAGCAGTCTGATATAAGCTTAATCCCAGAGAGCACAATGAAAGCCACCATTTGCTGGTTGTCAGAGCAACATAAGCTGCGTGGCCACACTGTCACCAGTTCACACACGAAGAGGTATCCTCTGACTTAAAAAACCAGGAGTAACTGGGCATCCCGCCCTGGCCTGCCGTACAGGAGTGTTACAGAATCAAGGATGGAAGGGCACCCCATGCTCATGGTCTCCAGGGATGTCCTGAGTGTCTGCTGTGGTCCACACAGGTACATCAGGATTGGCGACAAAGAATGCGAATTTAACAAGAACTTCCGGCTCATCCTCCATACAACGCTGGCAAACCCGCACTATAAGCCAGAACTGCAGGCGCAGACGACGCTCCTCAACTTCACAGTCACAGAAGATGGGCTCGAAGCCCAGCTGCTGGCAGAGGTGGTCAGTATTGAGCGGCCAGACTTGGAGCAGTTAAAGGTAAATCTTAGAGCGTCACCCCAGGACATACTCTCCCGACCCCAGAATGTCCTCGCTGGCCTTCTGCACACATGACAGTACCAAACGCTGCTCTGTGAGGCAGGGTTCTCTAGCTGAGGAAAGTGTAGACACGTGTGGAAAGTTAAGATGAAATCGTCCTGGGAGACAGCAGGTAGCTAGGGCCAGGCTACGTGTGGAGATGGACCAGGTCTCTGCCTGGAGCTGTCGGGGTTAGCTTCAGCTGTCATTTGCTTGATCTCCAACTGATGTAGGAGGGTGCAGCCCACTGTGGACCAGCTCAGAAAACTCTTGGAAAAAACTGGTGTTTTTCTTTGCAGTGGATATCAATTAAAGACAGCTTCTTGGGTAGGGGAGGGACCCCGCTTGCTTCCTCTCTCAGGGCCGGGATTCTGGCTGAACCTGTGCAGGCCTGTGCAGGCTGCCGTATTCATTCTCTGCAAGCTATACGTGCGTCAGACCTGTTGTGTCTAGAGGACACTTCTCTGGAGCTGTCCATCATCGCCAGCTCTTACAATTTCCTGCCTCCTCTTCCACATGTTTCCTCAAGTGGTTTGATGAAGATACTCCACTGGAAACTAAGCTGCTCCCCTGTCTCTGTGCCTTTGGGCGTCTCTGTGATACTTTCCGTCTACTGAGAGAAGCCGTGCCTCCAACGATAGCCCAGCAAGCCACTGATCTCTGTTTGACACCCTTAATTTTTCATGTCCAGTTTTATTTCAGTTTGGATTTTGTTTGTTGGTTCTGATCCTTTGTTGAATTCTACTTCCGTGTCTTGAACTGTTTTCAGTATTCAACTGTTCATGCTCTCACAGACTTCATTAAGGGATTTGTTGGAATTCCTTTTAAAGTCCTTGGACGTAGTCAGAATTCCTGTTTTACAGTCCCTGTCTTGATCTCCAGCCGTATTGGGTGGCTTGGGGCCTACTCTAGTAGTTACTAGACCCTGATGGAAGCATGTTGTCTTGTGTTCACAACTTGATGCTGGCATCTAGTAATAGCGTTTGAGGTGGTTCTTGGTGTCTGCTCTGTCTTTGGTGTGTGGGTATTGTGTTCTTCGGCTGCCATTGTCCTCTCTGGATCCAGTGTGGTGGCTGTGGAGGGCTTCTGAGCCCCAGGCTGGTGTGGCTGCTGGCCCCTGGCAGAAACTGTTTCTGTAAGTCAGCAGCTGAAGACAGCGCCGTGTCCAAGTCTTACTCTGAGGTTGATGCTGTCTTTGGAGACCACGCCTCTGCCATGAGAGCACCTGTTGGCTCTGTGTGAAACTGTTTCTGTAAGTCAGCAGCTGAAGACAGCGCCGTGTCCAAGTCTTACTCTGAGGTTGATGCTGTCTTTGGAGACCACGCCTCTGCCATGAGAGCACCTGTTGGCTCTGTGTGGACGCTCCTGTCTGTAGGGCTGGGACGTTGGTCTGTTTAACATTTGCCGTAGTGTGGGAGCCACAGGCTTCAGTTCCCTCCAGTATTCTTTTTGGTTTGCTGGTTTTCTTTTGTTATTTCAGATTTTTCTCTCAAGCAAACAAAAACCTCCTTTTTGAACAAAGCCTGCATCTTGACACTCTCTCTCTTTGACCCACTCTTATTAAGGAAGACCTGGCAGGTGCAGTTCTGAAGGAGACTCAGTGGGTGATGATCTGATTAAATCTCAGATGGCACGCCTAGGCCCACGCCACGGTCTCTGCCCGCCAAGGACCCCCTTAACCTTTTCAAACCCTTTCTTGGTGCCACCATGTTATATCATTGCCCTTCTCTTATGTCAGCGTTGGTAAAGTTTCCCCCTGGTGACAAGGGCAGGAGAAGGCTATGGGTGTAGGGCCTGTCTAAATGATTGCAGTTTCCTCGAGCTCACCCCTTCTCAACGCAGCTGTGGCTTATTCTCTGTCTTTACTGCGAGAATGTGGCCTGCCTCCCGAGGTAGCAGTGTGCAGCCTGCCCGTGAATGACCTCCCCTGGGTGCCCACGAAGGCTTTCCTCTCCTTCAAAGGCGGCGTTAGAACTTCTACACTGTGTCTGTGTCTTAAACTGTGACTCTCTGTGCTTGCCTGTCCTTTTGTTCTGGCGTCAGTTGGCCCAGGTGAGAGACGATTGCACACATTTTCTGTATTGTGAAGTCTTCCTCATAACAGGTCTTCCAAACTGTTTAAATGTCAGAACATAAGCGAGAAATTTCTGTTATTTTCTAAAACAGTCTTCTGAGAGGTTCTTGATGTTAAAAAAGTGCCCAGACGCTAAACTTTGGATTGTAACCAGATGCTAACATGCTGTCTCAATTATTTAAAAGAGATTTTCACAGTTGTGATCAGTGTGGCTTTCTGTGTTCTCTTACCATGCCTGAACTGGCTTCTGTGACTCTGGTTATGGGAGCTGGCCTGCACAGGCAGAGACCTAACCGCCATTCCTAACATTTCCTGTCAGTTGGCATTGACCAAGCACCAAAATGACTTTAAGATAGAGCTGAGACAGCTTGAGGACGACCTTCTCCTACGCCTCTCCGCTGCGGAGGGGAGCTTCCTGGACGACACTGACCTGGTGGAGCGCCTGGAGACTACCAAGGCCACCGCAGCAGAGATAGAGCACAAGGTAAGGGCGGCAGAGACCGCCTGGCTGGTCCAGCGCTCTGCCTCTGCTGGAATGAAATGTGTGATGGCCATCAGCACAAAAAACAGTCCTCTGGCCCCAGAAGTAAGGGAGTTGACTCTGGAGGCAGCTATGTGTGCCCATGGCGTGGGAGCACAGATCCAGGTTACCCCCAATACTGTAACCCAATGTGCTAACAGAGTCATAGTGTTTTTATAGCAATTGATAAGAAATGACAAACCTAAGCACTTAGCACAGGTGGGAGAGGCATTAGTGGATGGGTTACAGCCAAACAGGGAAAACTCTACAATGAGCTCGGCTGTTATCTACTGTATTCTTAGCTCTGAAGCTGGTAGAAGAAGCTAGTGGCTTGCTGAGAATCGTTAAAGGTGGCCACAATGATATTAGGTCAGACAAGGGTATACAGGCCATGAATGGTTTTCAAGGGACTAAGTATAACAAAAGATAATTAGGCTGTGTGTGTGTGTGTGTGTGTGTGCAACATTTTAACTCTCCATGCTCAGGAAGCATCTTGACATAGTTGGCTTATCACCACCACCCTCTGGGGATTTCATGCCACACAGTTTAATCAGGGTCCGGCAATTCCCCTGGGAAGACAGGTTTGTTCTGTACTCCACTTAACGAGTAGTGCTCAATACTCGGATTAAGGTGTGGGGTTAAGAGTGGAAGTGGCTTGATTTGTACTTGAAGTTCCACACAGATCCAGTCATCCAGATAATTTTCCTTGTGCGACCCGTGTTGGAGCCTGCTGGTTTATATGGCAGAAACAGAGGAGGGCGCAGCTCATCTCCAGTAAATAACATCCCAGCGTGCTGGCCCTTAGAGAAAGCTTTTCTTAATTGTTTAAATTATTTATTTATCCACTTTATCCCCCCTCCTCCCCTCCCAGCCCCACCCCCGTTCCTTCTATCCCCTGCCCCCTACTCCTCAGAAGAGGGAGCCAACAACAGCCCACCCCAGCTCACCAGCTCGAGTCAGGACCCAGCAGGTCCTCCTTCCCTGTGGCCTGGTGAGGTGGGCCCCACAGAAAGCAGACAACAGAGTTCATGACAGAGACAGCCTCTGCTCTCCTTACTAGGGAACCCTTATAAAGCTGGAGTTGCCCATCGGCTGCATCTGTGTAGGGGGCCTAGGAGTCCTCGGTTTGTGCTTCAGTCTCCACGGGCCCTTCTGTGCTCTGGTTGCTTGGCTCTGTTGGTCTTCTTGTGGAGCTCCTGTCCCCTCTAGATCTTCTGTCCTTCCCCTGACTTTTCCATAAGACTCCCTACGCTTCACCTAATGTTTGGCTGTGAGTCTTAGCATCTGTGTAAACATACGGAACACTTCACGAATGAAGCCTCTGGTGGCAGGAAGCCGAGCGGGGATGGTCCTGTGAGCATCAGTTACCCCGGGAAAAGGGCATTTTTCCAGAACTGTTTCCCTTGAGCAGCTTCCTGGTGGCTGAGTGGCATGGTTCACGCCGGGCCGAGTGTGTTTTGTGCACTCTGGACTGTCACAAGTGGCCACTGTTAGCATCGCACAGTCTGGATCAGAATTGGACTCTTACTTGCCTTGCGACCCATCCTCATTACAAAATGATCCACTAATTATCCGGTGGTGCTGTGTGGCCATACATTCAGGGTGTGTGCCTTAAATTAAGCCAAGAGAGTTCCAAATTACCCTCTCCTTCTAAGTAAAAGGTTTCTAGGTGGCTCCTGAGATCGTGAAGATTAGGGCAATTAAGTAAATTAAGTCTTAGCTTTGAGGCTAAAAACATGGCTTCCTGTCTTCCTACTGTCTCACCCTGAAGCCGCCTCCCTCTGCCCTGCATTCCCTTCATACACACACACACACACACACACACACACACACACACACACACGTTACTAGTCAGGGCCACAGGAGCGTTTAGGAGAAAATATTGTGGCCCTTAAAGCGGCACTGGGCCAGCAGCATGTCTTCCTAGTGAAAGAAAGAAATAGGTTTTTGTTTGTTTTTAGAAAAGGGCATTTTTGACCTCCGAACAGAAGTGAGTATATTAACTGATGGTGAGATATAGTGTCTCAGAAGACGTGGCCACAAGCTAACCAGTGAGAATAAAGGGGCCGTGTGAGTGCATGGAGCTGGTACTGCGGGATTGAGACAGCCCTCACACGGAGGCTCTTCGGGACCGTGGCTACTGCGTGCACTGCTCACCTTGGCTGCATTTGTAGTCCTGTGCCTAATAAAACCACGGGCACTGCATTGAGCCGGCAGACCTTTAAGAGCCATCCTGGGAGGTGATATCGCTGGGTTGTTAAGGCCTGAACGAGAGGAGGGAGGCAGGAAGGTGACATTACTCAGAGCAGATTCTGCAGTCAAAACAATTAGCATCATTTAACTCTATAGGCTGGAAAGCAGCCAGCACGATTTCCCTTCCCACTGGAGAGCAGTCACAGGAAAAGGTTATTTAGAGCAGATTTAAGACTTTATTTTGAATTGTTGTTTTTGTTTGGATATGTGTTGTGTTTGGTGTGCACACGGAGTGCGGGCTCCCATGCGCCACGCTGTCTGAGATCAGCGCACAGCCCTCTAGACTTGGTTTTCTGACCCAGCATGCGCCCAGGTTCTGACTTAGGCTGCTGGACTCCTGTGCAAGCCCTTTTCTCTGTGGGGGCCATCTCACTGACATGGGTCAGGTAATTCGTTCTGTTTTTCTGAGCAGGGGTCTTGCTCTCTACAGCAGGCTGATCTGGGATACCCCATGGTAGTGCAGAGCAGACTCAAACTCACAGGACTGCTCCGGGCTCAGCCTCCAAACCCTAGGATTCCAAACATGATCACAGTGTCAGGGGCACGTAGTAACAGCTGCTCATTCCAAATATTCCTAAGGGTCCTTCCCCTGCAGGAATCTGTTTAGAAATGGGAGGACGACTTATGCTGCCATTTGACCAATGCAGGTGACAGAAGCCAGAGAGAATGAGAACAAGATCAACGAGACTCGTGAATGCTACAGGCCGGTGGCCGCCAGGGCCTCTCTGCTATACTTCGTCATCAGCGACCTCCAGAAGATCAACCCAGTCTACCAGTTCTCCTTGAAGGTAATGCGGAACAGGGCAGGGAAACCCACAACTCCAGAAACCCTGACATTTTCCCCCTGAAAATTAAGCATTTATTTCCAAACAGTCCCGGAAGAAAGGGAGAACGAATGGGGCAAAGCATTTTTTGTTTGGTTGGTTTTGTTTTTATTTTTCTGAGACAGGGTTTCTCTGTGTAGTCCTGGCTGTCCTGGGCTCACTGTGTAGACCAGGCTGGCCTTGAACTCACAGAGAGCCACCTGCCTCTGCCTCCCTGAGTGCTGGGATCACAGGTGTGTGCCATGCCGGAGGGGCAGAGCATTTGAAGCAGCTATGATGGTAGCAGATACTCTAAAGCATCCCAAGAAAGTGGAAGTTTTCTCCTCGTCAAAAAGGGTAACATTTTCAGATGTCAAACAAACTGCCCCCAAATTTTACATGTTGGGATTATAAGAGACAGGATTTCAGCTTGTGCCTGCTTGACTCCAAAGGCCAGGCTTTGTATGTCATGTGGTTCTGCCTTTGCGAAGTGTTTGGGTTTGTTTGTTTGTTTATTCTTGCTGTCAGTTTTGAAACGAATACTCATGAAATCATTCATCATGCAGTCAGCATAGCTTGTCTTTTGTTTAGTTGTTTTCTTGTTATTTGTCTGTCTTGTTGTTTTCATTTGTTTTCTGTTTATTTGTTTTTAGAGACAGGCTTTCTCTGTGTAGCTCTGGCTGTTCCGGAACTCGGAACTCACTTTGTAGACCTTGAACTCCCAGAGTTCTGCCTGCCTCTGCCTCCCAAGTGCTGGGACTAAAGGCATGTGCCACCACCACCCATGTGTTTTGTTTTGTTTTGTTTATAATAAAGGTGGGCAAAGGCACAGGGGACACTGAAAAAGAAGAGACTCTGGAGGGGAGACTCCCAGGGGAGCAGGAGGTGAGGGAGGGAGAATGCCACACTGTTCCAACACCACAACGTAGCACCATGTATGGGCATCCCAGGGATTCAAATGAGGAAAGCAGCGCATCCATGTGCAGTCATCAGTCAGCTCTACCTGAGTGGGTTTCATGTAAAAGCTTCTGGTTTGTGTTTTTATTGCTCCGTACGGAGCAAGTGTTGTTTAAAACGCTCCAACATGTCGGTTATTGCTGTGGTTAGTTCCTTAAACAAACACTATGTTCATTTCAGACTTAAGTAATAGGCTTTGCAGGTCAGGGCCCACCAAGTCTGACAACCTGAATTTGATCCCCTGGACCCAGAAAGCAGAAGGGGAAAACAATTCCACTTGTAGGTGGTCAGAGTTATCGTTAATGAACACATAGACTTATAAAAAGATGCATATAGTAATAAATAGGGAATTACTTTATCAGAGGCCAGGCAAAGCCTTCCAAAGAAAGTAGCATTTTAGCTAGCACTTGAAGGAGAGGGAGGAATTGGCTACCTGGCAAGTGCTGGGTAAATAGGGCTGGGCAAGGCATTAAAGGAATGAGGGCCCAGGCTTGAAGACCCACCTCTGGCCAGAGGGTAACAAGTGTGAGGGGCACAAGGGTTATGAGACAGACCCCAACAGGAACGCAGCTTGGACCTGATCCTATAGAACTTCTCAGGCTCATACGCAATCTAGATGATACTCTCTGTGCAAAAAGAAGCCAGTGGGAGGCCTCAAGCAGATTCCAGAAGACTCAGAAGTGAGCATAAGGAAGGTGTGACTTGAACCTGCAGCCTCAGGCCCCGGTGTGCCAAGGAGCTGAGTATAACCGGCATGCCTCCTGCCGCGTAACTGCATGTAGCTACCATGCACATGCCTGTGAGGAGCGCAGTGCGGCTGGGTTTCACAACAGCGACAGTGAATGAACAGAATGAGAAGACCAGACCAGTAATGGCGGCCCAGATCAACAGATGCCCAGCCGGACCCAGGTACTGCAGAGCCGTCCTGTGAGTCTTCAGAGATGGAGGCAGACACAGCTAAATTCCTTCAGCATGCTAACCAGTCAACACAGCCTAAGTGGGCAGCTCCAGGCCAGTGGTGAACCATATCTCACAAAACAAGGTTGACAACATCCAATTAATAAGTCCTGAGGTTGACCTCTGGCTTCCAAACACTTGTGCATGAAGAAGAGAGTCAGTAACAATGACTAGAAGAGGGCTGAGCTCAGCTCAGCAGTGGAGCACTTACCGAACACTCGTGAGGCCAGTGCACATACTACGAAGCAAATCATTCTGTTCTCTCATACTTAAAATACGTCCATGTGGATACACAGCTGTGTGCAAGCCCATCCATCTTCATGTGACCGGACATGAAATAAAGTAATACATACTAAGAGTACTTTCAAAACAAAGAAATAACAATCAGTTGTGGTAATTTTAAATAATTCTTATTCTTAGCCTTTTAATTATTACAGTGGTGTTCTCTAACCTGCTATCACAATCAGTAAAGACGCAGACCCCTGTTAGGCTTTAGATTTGCCTTATTTTATTTTGGGCTGGGCAGATAATTCCACCTACGTTATCTCATTGTCTTCGGCACCATTTGCTTTAATCAATGCTATCCAGATTACTTTCCCTTAGTAATTCCATAACTACTTGCTTATATTTTCATCTGGGCCATTCCTTCCCACGCTGTTCTCGGAATCCTTCCTGCAGGCCATGTGGTTCTTCTCTACCCCATGGCAACTCTGTTCTCTCCTTTCTCCTCCACCTTTTTTCCTTCTTCCTCTCCCAAAGCCTTCAAAACTAGGCCACACATAGACATCCACCTTACCCAAGTATGCTGGCATTTTATTGGTCAAACAGAGAGGCAAGTTTACAATGTCATTTGGGGTACATACATGTGTGGTTGCAAAAACAGCAAACAGACCACAGAGGAGAACGTGGTTAACATTAGAATAGATAGCATGAGACCAACCCCAGCAGCAATCACAGCACATCCCAAAAGAAAAGAACAAAGAACCCGATAAAAGCATGCCAAGGACCTGAGTGGACACTTCCCTACAGAAGAGATGAAAATGGCCAACAAGAATATGCAGAATGTTCAACATCACTGATTAGGGAGACTGAGTCCAAACCACGCAGTGGTTGCAGTGGCTACTGGGAAAGCAAGATCGGTGAAGATGTGCAGGGGAGTCTCCTCACGTGCTGCCTGGAGATGTCAACAGCCCCGCATCCGTGGAAAATAGGTGGCATTTCCCCACAGATTAAAAATGCAATGGCAGTTTGAGCCAGCTGCAACCCCACTTCTGGCTGGATTTACAGAAAGAGCCCTTGAAGAGAGCCCCAGACCCGTCTTCCCAGCAGTGATATTACAGTGAGCCAGCGGCTGGACCACTCAAGTGTCTGTCAGCGAATGAGCGGGTTACCAAGTGGCCTGTGTGTGCAGTGCAACACCGAGTAGCCTTTCAGAGGAAGGATGGACATCCCAAGGCATGCTATGACATGGTAAAACAAATGAAGCTGCAAAGATAAACACTGCATGATTCCACTCACATGAACACAAAGCAGAGCTGTGGCTGCCAAGGCTGGGAGAGGGAGGAAGGAATGAGCTGGCAAAGGTCCAGAGACTCAGTTCTTCTGGGTGAGGAGGCCGTGAAGCTGCTGACATGCTTTACTACTACTGTACATTAAAGCAGTCCAGAGGTGAAATGTCACAGCCAGTTTACACATAGTCTGAACGTAACTGACGCATATGCATGAGAGAGGAGAGGAAGGTCTGACTGCTGAGAAGGAAATGCAAACACATTTTGTAGAATCGTTTTAGTAACGGTCAGGAACTAAGCATAGGGACACACCTAGAATCCTAGCACTCAAAGGCAAAGGCAATAGGATTGACATAAGTTCAAGGCTACCCTTGTTTATAAAGTGAGTTCCAGGCCAGGCAGGGGTAAATAACAGAAAACTGTCAAATATGTGTGCACATATGTGGACACACACACATACATACATACACACACACACACACACACACACACACACACACACAGGTATCATGACCTCAAACCTTGAATGAATAAATGAACACTTTCTGTAAGGCAGAACCCCTCAGACTGTTTTAGCAGCTCGTGTAAACCTCATAAGAGTCCTGCCTTGTCCTCTGTCTCCATAGAGCAAGTATAAACTGCACCCAGTGTATCCGGGGCTAGCTAGACACCCAAGCATTACTTTACCCTCTAACAGTTGCATCAACCCTGCCAGGCTTTCAACATGCTGTTCCGCCGGGCTGTTGAGCAGGCCGACAAGGTGGAGGAGACTCAGGCTCGCATCTGCATCCTGACTGAGAGCATCACCCACGCCACCTTCCTCTATGCCAGCCAAGCGCTGTTCGAGAAGGACAAGCTCACATTTCTGTCCCAGATGGCCTTCCAGGTGAGGATGTCAGTCACCAGGGCTGCCCCAAGACCCCAGCTTGACACCTCTGTGTACTGTGCGTTTTCCTCCTGCCGAAGGGAAACCGAAATGCCCTGGGAGCCTGAGCGTGTGACGGCTTTTGCCCCAGTGCTCTGGTTTGGGGACCTGAGTACCGTGACTCGATGAAACACCAGTGAGGCACCCTGTGCATCTTCTCAGGTCCTATTGTAAGACCTGGGGTCTCACAGCTCAGCAGTTCAAGATCGCGCCCTTCCCAGAAACTCCCCCAGACCAAGACTTGTTGCAAAAGCAAGAGGTTTATTAACCATTGCACAATGGGGTCACCCCTGCCGGTCA
>REGO01000208.1:1638422-1683077 GCA_010120015.1 Rhombomys opimus
ACACACACACAACACACATACAGTACAGAGATTATACACACACACAGACACAAACATACACACACACAACACACATACAGTACAGAGATTATACACACACACACACAACACACATACAGTACAGAGATTATACACACACACACACACCACACATACAGTACAGAGATTACACACACACACAGACACACACACAACACACATACAGTACAGAGATTATACACACACACAGACACACAACACACATACAGTACAGAGATTATACACACACACAGACACACACAACACACATACAGTACAGAGATTATACACACACACACACAACACACACAACACACAGTACAGAGATTATACACACACACACACACAACACACATACAGTACAGAGATTATACACACACAGACACACACACACAACACACATACAGTACAGAGATTATACACACACACACAACACACATACAGTACAGAGATTATACACACACACACACACAACACACATACAGTACAGAGATTATACACACACAGACACACACACAATACACATACAGTACAGAGATTATACACAAACACAGACACACACACAATACACACACACAAACATACACACAAACACACAAACACACACACACACACACACACACAATTCTACTTGTTCCCTAAGTAGTCACCCTCTGTTTGTTAGTAAAGTGGGAAATTGGAATAGACCACCACTCCAGCCACTTCTAGAGCAGTTACACACAGGTCCAAGAGTCTATAGCCCAGAGTCCTGTGAGGTGATCTTCTTGGCCCAAGACTCTAGTAAGAGTGCCAGAGACCCTGGAGCACAGGTGAGCTCGGGGGCCAGGGAGCTCGGGCAAGCCCTTCTAGCTGTAAAAGTGCTGGATATTTGGTGTGTGATGCCGTCAGACAAGGTTCTTGGGCAGGCAAGTCACGAAATATTCTGTCCCCAGTCACTATGGCGAAGCTCTAAGGTAGTAATGTTCTCCATGTAGATGTGAGGAGACCGAATCTTAGTTCTCGCCCCCTGAGGGGGCAGTGGCAGAGTCACTGCTTAGTGCCACTCTCTTCCAAAGGCACAGCACTGGCTAGTAGTTTCCAGCATAGAGACTTGATGCACATTTCGTTTGACATGGCCTGGATTCATGCAGAAGCTGCCCCAAACACCAGGCAGAGTTCTGTCTGCAGGAAAGGACCGTCCCAGGTTGGTGATGCTCTCTGCATGGATGAGGTCTCATTAGGACCTTTGCTTGGTCCCTTTGTGAGGCTCAGAGTCAACTGGTAACGCTAAAGGGGTTGGCTCTCAGAAGCACAGCTGCTGCTCAGACGTGGAGTAGACACAGTCTCCTCTAAGTCCTCACGCACCCCAGAGCTCAGGCTGCAGCCAGAGCAGCCAGGATGTGACCCTCAAGCCTGTGGCTCAGGTAAGTGGTTCCTCCCATCTGAATGCTCTGTAGGCTTCGAGTTAGCCACTAAAATCCAAGCTGCCACTAAAAAGAAATCTTGAAAGGCTTTGTTACATCATAGGCCTGCTTTGAGATTTCTATTCCAGACCTGAAGACACAAAGTAGAATCTGTTTGGGCACGTGTGCTTCTTGTCCACAAATAGGAGCTGGAGAGGAGAGCCCGTGTCAAGCCTTCAGCCATTCTGGCTTCTACAGGTTTTAAAATCCCTTCATTAGATAAAAGAAAAGGCAAGACTCTGAAGGAAGACTAGACCCATGTAAGAGGAATTTGTTACGTTGTTTCTGATTAGTTATATTTAGTCCGATATGGATGTGCATGTCAACTAATCTATACCTGCAATACAGCATGGGTGTGCCAATCAACAAATTTCTATCTAACATGATTGTTACTGTAAGTTAACACGACCTCCATCAGACTGTTGTTAGCATTTTCCTGGAGTCCACAATCAAGAAAGCAGTTACCAATGCAGCAGAGTGGGAACTATGTATCTTACATGTTCACACACGTCTTGTGAGTGAACCTAACAAGCCTTAGAATCATTTTCCATGAGCACGTGGGTGCCAGGAAAGACACGAGGGTCCTAACCATTGCTCAGGCTTCCAGCCCCCTAACTCCAGAGTCGTCGCCTAGAGGACTCTTGCATCTGTTTCATGCAAAATTTCCGAGTTAGACTGCGTATGCGGAATAAACGGGATAGTAGAGTCATTGTTGGGTTACTCACCTCCTCACTCGGAGCGGCGCACTTGGGCGTGCCATGTTCTGTCCTGAGAAGCAAGCAGCAAGCATGCACAGGCTGAGTTCTTACCCCTCCTCCTAGATTAAGGTTCCGGCCCTGCTAACGCAGTGTCCCAGGCTGCCTCACTTCCCTAACACACACTTACTTCCTCAGTGGGAGTGGCTGGGGTGTCCCTGAGGTAGGTCGGCCACAGTTAGCCCAGAATGGCCCCTGTCCAGTGCTTCACGGGGATGAACGCGAAGTGACCAGACGGGCATAGGCCTTTTTGCACCCCGACCTCAGAGTACACTGGTGCCCTTCTTCCCTTCTGAGCTGACTTCCTGTTGTTGTAACTGGTAATACTTTTTACTGTTTTTTTTTCCTTTTGGAAATAATAACATATATGTAGGTATAATATTTTAATCCCCAATCAGAACCTCTTCAGGGCCAGTGAGGTGGCTCAGTTGGTAAAAGAGCTTGCTGTACAAAGCTGACAATACCTACAACCCACCATGGAAGGAAAAGAGTAAACTTTCAGTCACCTCTGACACACACACACACACACACACACACACACTCACATGTATATGTGTATATGTGCCCACACATACACATTAATAAATTAAAGGACACTGGAACATCAAATTTGTGATTCATGAAACTGAAAGCAAAAAAAAAAAAACTATGTTGAGAGAGAAATAAAAGAATGTATGCATCCATGAGAAGGGGTAAATTTACTGACTACACTGGGGTTTAGGGGTTTAGGAGTGTGTGAGGAACACACAGTATCTCAAAAATGAGTGATAGCTCCTTTTTAGCTAGCCTTTCTTCCCTTCTCTGTGTCCGTATGCTAATGAGGAGTTTGAATAGAGGAGGCGCAAATAAAGTGAGGGACCAGGTCCATCCCGCCTGTTAGAGCTGATTCTTCATTAACTATGAACTACGTCAGCGAAGCTGTAGGGAGCTCCATCCTGGAAGTGACGGGTGGCTCATCTTTGGGAATTGTCACCTGGTTGGGGGGCTTCCCACCCTACAGGGCTTTCACAGGGTCCAGTGTGGTCAGTGGTCCCCTCCACCCAGGCACTCACTCTTATTTTCCTACATAAAAACAAAGAAGCGGGGCATGATGGCACACACTGTTAACCCTAGCGCTGAGGAGGCAGAGGTAGACAGGTCTCTGAATTCAAGGCCAGAAACACATCATGGCTCTCTGGGCTGTCAACATACCTACATATAGGAAAAGGTTCTGATTCTGGGACTCAAGTCAAATCCCAGAATGCCCTGTGTCTTGCAGAATGTCCATCTGGTGGCCAAGTGGCTGGGAACTTTGGAGAAACTCCTTGAAAAGTTCAGCCGAGGCAGCCACAGAGACTACAGAGTGTTCATGAGCGCTGAGGCGGCGCCCTCCCCACAGGAGCACTTCATCCCTCAGGGCCTCCTGGAGAATTCCATCAAGATCACCAATGAGCCGCCCACAGGAATGCTGGCCAACTTACACGCTGCTCTGCACAACTTTGACCAGGTAAGAGCGCAGCTGCTGCTCTAACAGAGCTGCCTTCTCAAGAGGATGTGGGGCTTTCTCAACTCCTGAGTCTTCTGCAGAGGAGCGGTGTGTGTGAGTTGTCTTCTGGAGAGGCTGGAGGCCCTCCACTCATGACTCTTGTGCAGATGAAGTGAAGAGTGTGTGTGTGTGTGTGCGCGCACACAAGCATGTTTTTCCATGTACATGTATGTGCCCACATGTGCTCATGGGCATTGCTTTTTCTCCCTTTCTTTCTACTTGGTATGTGTTGATGGTAAAGTGCCCATCACTGTTCACTGTGACACGTTCGCGCATTACACAGTGCACACTGATCATGCCCGCTCCCCATTACTCTCCCCTGTGCCCCTTTGCTGCTGCCCTCCCTCTGCCCATTCTGTCCCCATGTGTCTTACTCTTGGAAGAAACTTTCCCTGCTGCTGTTTTAATGACTAGGAATGCATCTATGTCTCACCTAAAATGAAGAAACTACAGTGTGAGCTCAGGAACACCAAGAGCCCGCTCCTGGAACGTGCGTCTCCTGGGCAGCGTCTTGGCACAGAAGGGAGCTGCTGAGGGCAGTAGTGATGGCACAGGGCAGTGACCGAGGAAGCTGTGGACTTGGCTTCCATGTTATAGCTGAGATGAATCCTGTGGTAGGGGCTGGTCACCACAACCAAATGCCTGTCAGGAACCTCTGAACAGCTGGAGCTTACTGTAAGGTGACCCTGGTGGGCGGCTCCATCCATTACCCAGAAGCCTGCTGCTAGGGTTCCTTGCTGCAGGGCTGGGTCAGAAAGAAAAGGGAGGGGGTGAGAGGGACAGAGGGAAAGAGGAAGGGAGAGAGGGAGGGCGGGCTGAGAACCAGGGTTGGGAGGTGAAGGAGTTACAGTGAATGTCTACCTCTAGAGTAAAATGTTGATGGCTACAATTATTGTTTACTTAACTAAGTAATTTACAGCCTATTATAAAGAAGACTGTGTAAATATTTGGCCATCTTGTTGAATCTCTTGGTTATTTGCTCTTTCTGTGCACTGTGGCAGGCGTGTATCTGTCTTTTTCATCATCTCACAATGTCTGTCCATTTGTGAATGGCCATTAAGAATTTTAAAGTTCTTTCTAAAAGCGCATGTGCAATAGGAGTTCGCTGAAGTTCCAACTTGATACATGCCTCTGAGACGCTTGTCCTTATACAAAAATCAACCTTTCGTGAGCTACTACATTTCTGCTTGGGTATCCTTTGGCTCCTTGGTGGAAAGAATGTGTCTTTGTTAGGGTTTGACTGCTGCGAAGAGACACTCGAGCACAGCAGCTCTTATAAAGGAGAGCACTGAAGTGGGGCTGCCTTGCGTTTCAGCGGTTTTAGTCCATTGTCCTCATGGCGGGGAGCACGCAGCATGCAGGCAGACACGGCGCTGGGGAAGGAACTGAGAGTTCTACATCTTGATCTGAAGGCAGCAGAAATGACCGGGAGCCACACTGGGTGCCACTTGAGCATAGGAGACCTCAAAGCCTGACACACTTCCTCCAACAAGGCCGCACCTACTCCAACAGGCCACACCCCCTAACAGTGTGCTCCCTATGGGCCAAGCGCTTACACACATGCGTCTATGGGGCCAATCCAGCCAGCACAGGGTGCAACCTTGGGGAGATGCAGACCCCGACTGTCCTGAAGGGAAAGGTCTCCCAAAGCCTATGTGAATTTCCTAGTTCAGAATGCCCGCTCTTATTCAGGGACATATGGGCTCTTCAACCTCAGGCCGCACAGCAACATACATTAGTTGAAAGGGACATTTTTAATTACTTTAAAAGAATTAATATATTTATAATTGAGAAAGATCTCTTGAAAACTAAAACCTAATTGACCCTAAGAAGCTAAAACAAATTAATTAACTATTCACCAAATCTCTTCAAGCCCATTTTAGCAAGCCACACTGAGGAAACCTTTACAGAAGTGTAATGTGCAAAGATGCTGGCTGGCCGTTCTGTCTGGAACACAAGGCACAGTGTTCTAGCTGCCTCTCCTGCCGCCGTGTAAGATGTCCTGGCAGAAGCGCTGGGCTCCAGCTTCAGGCTGTCCTCCACGGCAGGGAAGGCATGTCAGCAGAAACGGGAGGTGCCATGTCACGGTCCAGAGTCAGGAAGCCCGAGGCAGTGGATCTTTCCCTCTGCGCTTCTCTTCTTTATTCAGTCCGGGCCCGGCCTATTGGTCGGAACTGCCCATGTTTCCGGTGGGTAACCCTGCCTCCGTAACCCGTGCGCATTCTCAGGCTTCTCCAGAAGCTTGTCCTCGAGGGAATCCAGCCTGTCACCTGACATTCCCTGTTAACTGGCACGCATCCTCTCATTGGAGGGTAGTCCAGTGGGTGGCTGCGCATGGGCTCCTGAACCCTTTTGTGCGGAGCAGAGTTGGCGCTTTTGAAAAGTGCTCTTAATGAGACAACGCTGGCTTAAACAGGGTGCTTCATGCGAGCTCTAGAGGCAGATACCTTGCAGTGGAAAGAAAACGACCCTCACAGGCACCGCACGTGGTCCCCAGCTGCTGGTGCCCTTCCCAGGAGTTAGAGGAGGCGCACATTGCCGGAAGAGCTCTGTCCCTGTTTCCTGCTGGTAGCTGAAGGTGTTTTCTCCTAGCTGCTGCTCATGTCCGCTGTCGTAACTCGCACAGGATGGACTTTTACGCCCTGGGAACCATATGCTAAACTAAATGCTGCTTTCTGTAAGATGACTTGGTCATCATGTTTCATCACAGTGATGAAAAGTAATTAACATACCCTTCAAAGCTTGTGTGTGTCACACAGCAGTGTCGCCAGCCCAACCCGACTGTCTCCTCCTGGCTGC
The DNA here is from genome assembly GCA_010120015.1 of Rhombomys opimus. Lineage (NCBI taxonomy): Eukaryota > Metazoa > Chordata > Mammalia > Rodentia > Muridae > Rhombomys > Rhombomys opimus. The sequence goes on from REGO01000208.1 coordinate 1,644,962, forward strand.
GTCGCCTTCAGCATGCTCACAGGAGGTGGGAGGAGTGGCAGCCACATCCATGCTGCTGACAGAGGATGGAAAGAAGTGTGACAGAGGGATCGTGTCTGTTTTCCAGCAAAGACATGATCCACAGAGTAATGTTGAATCCCAGCTTTCCTGTGTAGCACATGTGCCAACGTTCCCCATTAGGACTGGACACCAAGGCAATACCAAATCCTCCATAAATTGTTTTTTCTATATACACATGTGTACACACATAGAATAAAGTTTAACTTGCAATTTTACCACAATTAACAATAGTAAAATGGAAGTCATAACACTCTAGTATAACAAGCAATTAAGAATATGACAACTATTTATTTCTTTTATAATAGTTGACCACAGACAACTACAGAAAATGAAAACTACAAAATCTGAAAAGAAAATAGCAAGAGATTGGACATAATAGAACTTTTTACTTCACAGGCCAAAGTTAATCACAGTGCCTTAAATCTGTAGGGGTTTTGGGGGGGAGGTTGCATGTGTAAGCACATATGTACATGAGTGTTACATGGTCCTGATTGTGCAGTTTTGTCCTCCTTTTTTTATGTTTACTTTGTGTCTTCTTGACATGGTTTTGTGTAGGCTTACCTTACCTTTCTGTGTGGTTGAGGCGATGTTGAACTTCTCCTCTTGCTGCCTCCACTAACCACATGCTGGCATGACAGGCTGTTTGTGCTGTGCTGGGACCACATTCAGGGCTTTGTGCAGGACAGGCAAGCATTCCACCAACTGCGCTGCTTCCCAGCCTGTTGGTCTGTTTTCTGATACTTATTTGTTCATCACTTGATGTACAACTGTTTCAGAATATGGAGTGGACAGGGCCACACTATCTGAAATGCCTGGTTCACATTTTCTTCCTGTAATACTTTTGCCAGAAGAACATAACCCAATGGGCCCTGGCTCCTCTTTTTTAACACTGAAGATAAAACACAGTTACATATGATAATAGATTGAATCATTGTAGCGGATATAGTACCTTGGGTTTTATGTGATTAATGCAAGTGGCATCTTGTTAGTTTATAGTTCTGATATGAAATTTCAAATATAGTTTGTTTCTTAGAAATACCACACATTTAAAGTTAATATTTTTTATTAAAAATTATATGGTTTTAAATAAAAAATTTAAAAAAAAATTATATGGTTTACCTTCTTTTACCTGCCTTTTATTTGATGTTTAGTTAAGGAAAAGTTTATTTTTGGTCATCATACAGCTCTTACCCCCATGAATTACCTAAAAATAGCCTAATTTAGAGCAATTTAGGGATTCTCTTGGCTCTGAACTACATGTAGCCAGACAATTCTAAAACCATTTAGCAAAGCTAGTTCTGCGGCAAGTATTATCAGCAGAAATGGGACCCTTCCCTGGGGATGGCCCACAGCAGTACACCCAGCCCCAAAGCCCCCTGGGAGTCCAGACATGGACTTGTCTCAGGGTTGCCAAAGTGGTTAGAGACATTTTAAACGTGAACTGGCTTGGTTGACAGGAGAAGCAAGCAGCAAGGTGCGGCCCGGGCACTGCCATCCCCTCATGCCCATTCAAAGAGTATCCCTGACTTCTTTTTCTTGTCTGATGAGTTTGAGAATGGCTAAAGTACTTTTCTGATATAGATCAGATGTTTTCTTCCTCTGTATTTGCTGCTCTGCCCTGTCAGTGTGGCTTACTAGGACCCAGACCTCCAATGTACAGAAATCCCACAGGTCCAGTCCACACCCCGAGCTCCATATGCCATTCAGTCGTCTTGATAACAATTGTTCCTCAGCTCATGGAAGACCACGTGTCCTGGGTTAACTAAAGTACAGATTAACTGCTGTGGCACATCGAAGCAGGAGTGGTGACTGAGCTGAGTGCTGAATTCTAGCATGCAGGAGTGAGGTTCTAGGTTCAAACACCAGTAGCACACAATGAGTGCACAGCGAATCAGATTCTAGTGACTACAACAGGATGGCAAGGTGCTCTCTCATGCACATCGGGCTGGTCTGACATGCTATCCACACATGCGGCTGACTTACGTCTCTACTACAGCTGACTTGAGGATGTCAGGGTTGTCTGGCAACCATTGTTTCCAGCCCACAGGCCATTTCCTTTTAAGAAGATGACCAGGAGGGAAAGTATGACAATCACTTCTGCTCAAAATCTGTCAGCCAAGCTGTGGTTATGTGGCACTGTGGCTTCAGAAGGTTTGGGAACGGCCTTCCAGCACATGGCCATGTGCACGCGTGATCCTAGTCATCATGGGAGGGATGGGGAGCTGGCACTAAGGAGCACTGTCCTTGACAGCACCTCCCATCTCACCTGGGGCTGCTGTTGTGGAGGAGAAAGGAATTGGAAGCATTATCACCCGGAAATGAGTGCCCCCATTTTCCAGAGCACTTAGGGAAGCTAGGAGGGTGTACAAGAGCCTGAGATTGATCCCCGTACCCCATGAACCAGGCACAGCAGCCTGTAATGCCAGCATTTGGGAGGCAGAGGCGGGACAGTCCAGAGTTCAAGGCCAGCTGTGCCTACATAGTGAGGTCCTGCTAGCCTGAGGTACATGAGACCCTGTCTCAAAAAGGAAAGGGAAGGAAGGAAAGAAAGAAGGAAGGAAGAAAGAAAGAAAAGAAAGCAGTCTTCCTCTTACTTCAGCCCCGGGCAGAAGCCAAATGGTCTCTACTTGTCTTGGGCAAACGGCTGATCACTCTGAAGCCATCCAGAGGGGTGATGGGAATCTGGGCCCTTACCCACTGGACAGAACGTTAATCAGCGGCATCTTGTCGTTCCTCTCAGGACACACTTGAGATGTGCTCCAAGGATCAGGAGTTCAAGAGCATCCTGTTTTCGCTGTGCTACTTCCACGCCTGTGTGGCGGGGAGACTGAGGTTCGGGCCCCAGGGCTGGGGCCGAAGCTATCCTTTCAGTGCGGGAGACCTCACCATCTGCACCCACATCCTCTACAACTACCTAGAGGCCAACCCTAACGTGAGTGCTCTGGTTGGAGGGCCCCTCCAAGGAGTCTGTCAGCCTTTGGGTGCCAACAGAATGAACCACACTTTCCTTTTTGAAGCTGTTATGGAAATAGCCAGCATCACATAAGCATTTTCGGCCAAGTGTGCAAATAAACCAGATTAAAGGTTTTCATAAGATAGGTTAAACATCAGGAAAAAAATGTCCTTCATTATGTTAACCAAAACAGTGGTTTACATGTGCGTGTATGCCAGATTCATTAGGCAGGTAATGAAGCATTTGCACAAATGTAATTACATACAGTGGCTCTGACAGTTCATAACACTGCATTAATAATCGCCACAATTAGTTCTGATGATGGAAGCAATTTACAGTGCGTCACATGTGTAAGTAATGGTACACTCCCCGCATATGTCATCATTATCCGTTAGAGACGCCACCTTGCTGTGACTTTCTTGGTAACGTTCACCTTGATTTGAAGTTAAAGGTAGACGGATGAATGTATCCGGGGCTAAAACACATTTTGCACATGGGAATTGGAAAGCCTTATCAGGAACAGTTGTGTAAACTCTCCAACCAAATGACCGGGTTGCAGAGGAGAAGGAGGATGTCGTCCCTGAGGAGGACGGAGCATCATTTCCACAAGGGGAACTTTTCCCATTAGGTGGCATCTGTGGGTATGTTTGTCAAACCCGTCAGGGGCCTTCATCGGCTTCCTACCCATGTTTCTGAGGAAGCCGTTGTTTACTGCCCTGTTGGTCCCCTTTGTCACAGGTTTTCCACGCTGCTCTCTCAGGGTTTGGTGGCCGCCTGCCTGCTGTGACAGGAGACTCACATAGCACATACCACGGGCTCTTTTTCCATAGGGACAGATTCTGATGTGTTTTTCAAAGTCAGTGGGTTTATATGGTTTGTGATCAGCAGACCCTATCCTTTTCCTTGTTTCTTTGTTTGTCTTGTTTCTATGTGTATTTTATTTTTCGGTACTAGAGGCTGAATTTCAGGCTCCACATGTGCTAGGCCAGTACACTGCTGTCTCTGTAGCTGTCCATGAAGCTGGGTCCAGGGAGGCCGTTCTCAGTGGGTGGAGCTCTGCAGGTAACACACGTAGAGGGGAGACGGGGAGCCGGCCTGTGCCCTCCTCACTATGTGCACACGTGCACACTTCTGCACGTGCCACCTGCACCACACCTGTGTACAACTCACTCCAGACACAGGTTTTTAGAACACGAAGATTAGGCTTAGGAGAGAGAACTAATAATGGAAGAGAGCAGGCCTAGCTGACTAAAGCTATGAGGGAAGCATACTGACTACCTGTGGGGCGTTAATTCACCCGGATGGGAAACTGAGTTGCGTCTGTTTCTGTAGCTTCTGCTCCACCGAAGGTGTGTGCAGAGGAGAGTGCCCGGCAGTCCAGCTGCTTCTCTCATTTCTCATTCACACTGAACCAGCTTCAGAGAGAGACACATTTTAGGTTCATTTTTTCAAATTCCTGTGCATGCCGGGACAGCCTCACAGTTTGACTTGTGCTGTTCTGTCACGCCATGCCACACCACGCCACGCCACGGGGAGGCTGTAATTACAGTTTAACGTGGACTGTTGGAGGAGTGGGCTGCCGCCAAGGGTGCCAAGGCTCCTGTCTGGAAAGGCTTCCTCACAAACTGGCATGTTTTGCAAACCCAGAGGCAGCGAAGGGGGAGCAGGGAGACGTGTGAACCCCGCGAAGCAGCGAAGGAGATGGGCTGCTTTCTGGAATAGAACCTTGTGTCACGGCTACCGCCTCCGAGCAGTCCCGTGCCCAGTCCAGCCGCAGCTCAACCCGAGGCGGTCAGGAACAGGGATCTGTTTCCCAAGCTTTGAGAAAGCGACAGAAATTAAACATAGTTGTCCACCTGACATTCTCTTTTCCCGAGTCGAAAAATAAAGGCTTCAGATGAGCTGATGGTCCTGGGAGGGGTGTCACCTGGACACACCTGAGAAGAGCTCCTCAGCTGAGGAGCTGCCTCCTTCCGCTTGTCAGGGTGGATGGTGGGTACTCTGGACAGCGTCCTCCTGACCGGAGACTGATGGAGGCAGGTCCAGCCTGCTGTGGGTGGAGCCGCCCCTCAGCCTTCCTGCATGGCTTCTGCCTCTCCTGCCCTGGCTTCCCTCCACAATGGACTGTAGCCTGTGGGCTCACTAAACCCCATCTGTCCCCCAAGCTGGTTTTGGTCGGTGTTTCACTACCGCAGTAACAGGTGAAGCAGATAGGTAAGACTTGGAGGTGCTGGGAAACGTGTCAGGAGTTCTGGATTAGATTCCAGTGTACAGCTGTCCTGGACAGCCTGTTCCAACCATGACTCCTTTCCCCTAAAACCTGCAGTGAATTGCGGTGCTGCTGCGTTTTTGTCCAGTTTATCAGAATACACTGAAAACAATTCTCCCAAGAAGTCCTGCACAAAAACTCAGACATGTCTGCACCGCTTTTAGCCCTGGCTGACTAGGCTGAGTAGGGCTGTTGGGGTAGAGGGGCTTGTACCCCTGACCAGCCAAGCAAGTGCAGATATTCTAGGTCGGGGAGTGAGAATTTGTGTGGTGTGATGGTGGCACAATTGACACAATGTACAATTGCATGGGCCAGGCATCTCTGTGAAGAGCTGCTTAGATTAACGTGGCCTGTGAGTGTGTCTGGTGTGTCTGGGGAGAATTACCACACTTGGGCTAACTGACCTGGGAAGACGTGTCCTGCACGTGGGCGGCAACACTGTTCCTGGGCTGGGCTCTAGACTGTAGATGGTAGAGAAAGTAGACTGAGCATCGGCACAGCCATACTAAACACTCACCTCTGCTCTCAGCTGTGGATATGACGTGGCCAGGTGCTTCAAGTTCCTGCCATCTTACCCAAAATGATGGACCAACTGGAAATGGTGCATGGAAGCAATGCTTCCTCACCAAGTTGCTTTTGTCTAAGTTTTTGTCTGTCCCTCCCAGGTCCCATGGGAAGACCTTCGGTACCTCTTTGGGGAGATCATGTATGGGGGCCACATCACAGACACCTGGGATCGGAAACTCTGCCGAGTGTATCTGGAAGAATTCATGAATCCATCTCTGGTAAGACATTCAAAACATAATCTTCTGAGAAAGAAATTCTGATAAGAGTTTTTCAGATTATTTTTTACTATGTATGTAACCTTTAAATGTTTATAAGGGTGCTGGCCTTTCTGGACCTTGTTGTTGAATATTAATAATTATTGATTTTTTAGTTGAACAACCATTATCCCTAAACCAGCTATATACCCAAATCACCACACAGAGACTAGGATGTATTTTGTTAACCTAGAGCACAATGCTGGACAATAGTTACTCCATCCTAAAACTCCAAGCCTGTATAGCTTCCTCCCATTCAGATTTCCCACATTATACTTGCTTTTAGTCATATCATAGGTCCGGTTCATCTCTCCTCATGGTTCCAAGTCCTCTCCTGCTGATCTCTGCTCTCCCCTCCTCCCACAGGCTTCTTTCTCTTCCCCTCCGGACCAGGATTTCTCACCCTATTCTCTCCTTTGCTCAGCATTGTGTCTGGTTGTTTTATTAACAATACAGAAAATAAATGATGGCATGTTTACACAAACATGAGACAGATTATACTTAGAATAAGCATCATAATGCAATGTCTGAATTAAAACCAGATAGTGGGGTAGATAAATAAGCATTTGAATGAACAAGGATAAATTATATACATTTCAAAAGAACATTATACCACCATTTCCCCCTTTAAGTCCAATAAAAACTCCTTTTCCTTTAATACAATAATAATTCTATAAAATAGTTATGAAAATTATTAGGTAAGATTTACATGTGTAGTGTCCAGTCCATATGCATTTGGCAACTTAGGAGAAAGTATCTGATTGTCCCATTTTGACAAGTGTAGAGTTCTATACCTATTAGCTTTTATCCTTATTGGTATTACCTATATGAAAATATTTTCTTAAATTGTAAGCAACTTAAGCTTAATTGTGGCACTATAACTGTTTGCTCTTCAACCCCACCAGAGACTTGAGAAGGAATAACATTAGTTCCTGGAGTAAATAGGAAGTGCATGTTAGCAGCTTCCAAAAATAAAAACTTGACAGGGACAGTTTGCTGCCTGAACAGTCACCCATAACTCTCTATAACGTTGGAGCATCATCTTCAGCCTTCTGGCTCAGAATATTAGACAGACATATATGTGAAGGTATAAGACCTTCACATATATGGTGTAGGGGTCTCACGGCTCAGGAGTTCAAGATCGCACCCTTCCCAGAAACTCCCACAGACCATGGACTCGTTGCAAAAGCAAGAGGTTTATTAACCATTGCACAATGGGGTCACCCCTACCAGTGCTCAAGCTTGGCCAGTCCTGCCAAGTGTGGATGCAGCTTTTAAAAGAAAAATTGCGGGAAATTTGAAGTTGTAGTTTTGGCAATTTAGGATTGGATGAGGAAGCTATAAAGTAAGATAATTGGTTAGTCTTCAGTGCTCAAGCTTGGCCAGTCCTGCCAAGTGTGGATGCAGCTGCAATTGAAGGTGGGGCTGGTTAGCTCATCCTTTGGCTGGAGGTCAGGAGCTACTCAGAAGAAGGATTGAGGCCGTCTGGGTTCGTTGCTAAGAAACACTATCTTGAAGACAAGGGTCTGGCCATTCTTTTTGCTGAGTGAAGGTCATTGCTTGCTCGCTTTTCTTATATCTGTGCTCACAGATAGGGTCACATTCCTCCATTCTCTGGAAAGGTACTAAGAGGCTTTAGCTTAACCTGAACCTAAAACTCAAAACTTTAGGCTTTAGAAGACATACAGGTTAGAAAGTTAGTCTAACCCTTTCAAAGCAGGAGCTATTTAGGACTTGCTTACCCTGTCTTGGCAGAGTTTGGCAGTCGACTTGTCCTGCATTTAAGCTTGCCCATTTTTGGCAGAATTCTGTCTGTCGTGAAACAAGGGCATTTTCATTTTGCCTAAGTGGCTCATTTGCCACAGGAGGTTCTTTGATGCTCATCGTCTTCTTTGATGTAGGCAGGGTGCTGCCAGGAGATGACTTGTCTCGTCAAATAATCTTTAAAATAATAAAGACATTTTAAAATGCCATATTCTGTAGGTCTCTGATGTTTTTGAAGACTTACCTATCTTTATGTAATCAACCTGTCTACAAAATCATATCTATCTGTTAAACCTAAGATGTATACTCCTGTGATAAATTAGAATAGTGTCTGACATGATTATGAGTTGATTAACTAGCAATTAACTTGCATTACCTAATACCCTAAACAGTTTGTAATAGCAGTTTAAAAGTACTGGAAGTAACTTTGAATTTGTATCAATATATTAAAATTTACCAATATATTAAAAACAGACTTACTTTTGCATCAATATAAAAAAACCTATACTAGAGTTAAAAATAGCCTTATTTGAGAGTAACAAATAAAGCCTTAAATTGAGTAGATTCAATAATCTACCTTTTGTCTTATTATTCCTATAAGATATCCCTGTATTCCCCTTTCTTTCTTTTCAACCCCATTTCTCCTTATCTAAGAAAAGATAGAGAAAAGAAAAAGGAAAAGAGAGAAATCCCTGAATCTAAACTTGTAGTCTCTCTGAATAATACCATTAATAATTTATAACCATCTCCCAATGACAATAAAAATTCATAGCCATAGAAAATAACCAAAACCTACCCAACCCCCCTTAAAGGAAATTGGACATCACTCTCATGAAATTTTTCTAGCTGATTTTTTGGACAGGCAGAAATTCTGTTAGGGGGACAAAAGGAAATTGGGAAAAATGATTAATTAATCAAACATTAACATTTCTGGTCCAGTCTTTCAATGTTGGGAAATTTCAGGCTTACTAGAAGTCCTGTTTGGAACAGTCTAAAATGCTGGACCAATTAAGATTAGTAGCTTTCTTCAAAGCTCTCTTGGTAGCAATTGAAACAGTTGAGGCAGGAATGAGCAGAATGCTGGAACATGCAAAATGCTGGAACAGATGTGTCGATGTCTCAGCATGCTGGAAGGATTAATTTTGTCAGGTTTGTCCAGTGTCTCCAGTGGCTGGTCCTTTTGTTCTGCAAACATATAATTTCTCACAAGCATTATACAGTCCTAAAATTATAAATGTATGAGATGTGCAGGATGAAACTAGATTGTAAAATTATTTTATCTATGTTAATTAAAAGAATGGCATGATAAATTTTGAGGATATTGTAGCCAAGGATTTATTGGCCATGTAATATTGAAGTTCTGGCTGGACACAGCTTTTATGTCTCAGTCAGTTTCAGAGTTGTTCCCATGTGAAGGGTTTAGCAATTTATATTACTGTTTTGTTTGGGCTTCTTGATTATTCTCTTCTTGTGTATGGCCAAGACCTTCTGGTGCTCCTCTTCTGTCATTTCTGATTTTTACTAGTTTTGAAGGAACCCATAATTTCTCTTCTCCTGTATGAACATATGCAAAACCTTTTCCCCAGCGTAACACATTCCCTGTTCTCCATTTTGGAATTAGGACCTTTACATGTTGCTCCAATTCAGCATTCCTTTCTAAATTCTACTGTGTCTTAGCAGGTGTGCTACTTACCTCATTTAAAGATTTTAAGATTGATAAATCATTATTTTAACTATTTTGGGGAGATATATTTCCTTTCGGTTTTATGACCATCTTTTTAAAATTACTGTTAGATATTTTCATAATGGTTTGATCTGTAGGATTATAAGTTATGTAACAGGTTTCATGTCATAATGTCTAAAATATTGTAGAATTACCATGGATATGCATACTGAAACACTGTAGTCTCCCGAGACCACCATTAGCAACCGCCTGCACAAGGGTCTGGGAATTAAAAGAGACAGAGAACATGAAGAAGTGACGCCAAGACAGTGCTCTGATTAAGGTGGCATCTTTATTACAGAGTAAACCACTTACATAGGTTTCCAAGTAAACATATCCAAGCAAAATAGGAAACTTAACCAAGCAAAACAGGAGGCTTAACCAAGCAAAACAGGAGGTGTCTGCTGAAAACAACAATAGCAAGCCAGCATGACTTGCATGCACGTGGCCATCTCAGGTCCAATGGAATGGTTACCTCAGTTCCCCCTTTTTCGTTTATGACCAAAGACTCATAAGGCTTCTTTTCTCTTAATAGAATAATAATTATGAAATTATGAAAACTATTACATAAAATCTACATGTGCAATGTCCAGTCTATGTATATTTAGCAACTTAGGAGAAAGTATCTGATTATCCTATCTATCTTGACAAGTTTAGAGTTCTATACCTAAATTAACTTTTATCTTTATTGGTATTATCTATATGAAAGGATTTTCTAACCTCTAAATAACTTAAGTTTAATTGTGGCATTATGACTATTTGGTCTTCAACCCCATCAGAGACTTGAGAAGGAATAAAATTAGTTATTAGAGTAAATAGGAAGTCCATGTTAGCAGCTTCCAAAAAATAAAAATTGACAGAAACAGTTTGCTGCCGGAACAGTCACCCATAACCCTTTATAACGTTGGAGCATCATCTTCAGCCTTCTGGCTCAGAATATTTGACAGACATATGTGAAGCGGAATCCTTTTAGGACTTGCTTACCCTGTCTTGGCAGAGTTCAGCCCTCAACTTGTCCTGCATTTAAGTTTGCCCATTTTTGACAGAATTTGTCTGTCATGAAGCGAGGATATTTTCTTTACCCAAGTGGCTTGTTTGCCACATTTGAAGCCATCTTCAGATGGAGGTTCTTTGATGCTCATCATCTTCTTTGAGGTAGGTGGGGTGCTGCCAGGAGATGACTTGTCTCATTGTCAAAGAATCTTTAAAATCATAAAGACACTTTTAAATGCCATATTCTATAGGTCTCTGAAGTTTTTGGAGACTACCTATCTTTATCGATCTGTATACAAAATCCTATCTATGTGTTAAACCTAGGGTGTATACTTCTGTAATAAATTAGACAAGTGTCTGACATGACTATGAGTTCAATAACTAGCAATTAACTTGCATTACCTGATACCCTAACCTGTTTTTAATATTTGTTTAAAAGTATTGGAAGTAACCTTGACTTTCTATCAATATACTAAAGCTTATACCAATGTATCAAAAACACTTATTTTGCATCAATATGCAAATCCTATACCAGAGTTAAAATTAACCTTATTTGAGAACAACAAATGAAACCCTAAGTTGAGTAGATTCAATAATCTACCTTTTGTCTTATTTCTTATTTTTGCATCAACACGCAAATCCTATACCATAGTTAAAATTAACCGTATTTAGTTAAAATAAAACCTTGAGTAGATTCAATAATCTACCTTTTGTTTTATTTCAATAAGATATCCCTGTATATTCCTTGTTTCACTCTGAATACGATCATTAATAATTGTAAACATCTCCCAATGACAAATAACATTCACAGCCACAGAAAAAAAAACAAAAACAAAAACAAAAACAAAAACACAACTACTCAACCCTCTTTCGTGTAGAAATCCTATTAAGGGGCCCCAAAAAAAAAATTGGGAAAAAAATGGTTAATTAAGCAAGCAATGACATTTGTGGTCCAGTCTTTGAATGTTAAGAAATTTCAGGCTTAATCAAAGTCCTCTTTGGAAGAGTCTAAAATGCTGGGCCAATTAAATTTAGTAGCTTCCTTCAAAGTTGTAGCTTTCATCAAAGCAGGCTTTGATGAGTGTCTTTCACTGGCATCGTCATCTCAGAGGCACGGATACCTTGTCACAGGAAGCACAGTCCTCAGGCGGGTCCAGGCTCTTTCTCTCGATGGCTGAGGACATTGGGGAGGCAAGCTGGCTTGCAGCTCTTGGGCTCAGGGCTCTGCTGCTCACTGGGGAGAGAGCCTCCACACTCAAGGATGCGCTCCCTTTCATCCCGGTCCAGCTGCTGTACCTTAGTCTCAAATAGGAAGACTGAAGAAGGCACATAAACTTTTGCTTTTCACCAAAGTCCTTGGTCTCTGGAACATGTTCCTCAGGCTGCAAAAGTTAAGGTGACTTCCATAAAGCCTGAGAGCAGTTCTGCTCTTGAACAGGTACAATGCTCCGCATTATGTGCTGAAGGCAAAGTGAAACTGAGATTTTGTTAACTGTTTGTATGTCTAATCTGTGGGACAACAATCTCTTTACATAATTCTGCTTATTACAGTTCTTTCTACAGAGACTGAATTTAAAAGTATCCACAACATTTTCAGTTACAGTAACAACATTAATAAATTACAATTAACAAAATTTTTATATTTGCTTAAAACATCATTTATGAAATGCTAACTTCCAGACTATCTGGAAAACTAAAGATACAAGTTGCTAGAAATCTGGCATCCTAATCAAATTCTGATTTTTAAAAGTATATAAAATGTCCCTCAAATTACTCCAAGTCCCACTGCAGAAGTGTTTATTTCACACTTTTCATAAGGTATTAAGTTTACAACTTGCTAAACATTTTACCCAAACATGGGAAAACTGCCTGGAAATGCATAGCACAATGAAGTAGGACAGAGTCACTTCAGCCCCAACCACTGAGACCTGCAAGTCTGGAGTCTTCAAAGTTGCATAGCTGCAAGGTGGTCATTGCTAACAAGCTATTGCTTAGTTTTACTTCAGAAGAAACAATGTATTTAAACTGCAGTTCAGTAGCCTGATCTACATTTACTCTTTGGATGGACCAAAAAAAAAAAACACAAAACAAACAAAAAAAAAAACCCAAATACATTAAAACAGCAGCTCTACAGAACTTAATGAAAAGTAAATCAACTTTGCAATTAGTTTACTTTGGCATCTGAATACAAAATGTTTATCAGCGTCATCTATGCAGTGACTATTCCAGGATGTGCAGCATTTTCAAAATCCCTCTGTGTCCCAGTTTCTTTCCCCCATAAATTAATAGGCAATCCTTTAATGATGAAAGGTTTAACAGTTCCTGAATTTTTGTCCTCATCTTTCTAAGTAAGCATTTGAGAACTAATGCCCAATTCCCTGAAGGTGGGTAATGGTAGGCCCCTTAGGCTAATTCTGGGATCTGTAGTTTTTTACCCTCTAGGTCCCAAACCGCTGTATACAAAGTCCCACTTTCAGGAAACCAGGGACAATTAACATCTACTTGATTCTAAAGAGTTCAGCTTTCAAACCCAACTCCTCCTGTTTTTCTGCCCTGGCTAGCAAAGCCTGGCTTTGTTAAAGAGCCATTTTTTTTTCCTCTACCTAAAGAAACTGCCTCTCTAGGGTTTGTATGTATCAGTTTTTGGTTTTCTGCAGCCTGCTGGAGGCCTTGCTGCTCTGCAGGGGGTCTGTCTAATCAGCAATCTGTGAGTTCCTAGTTTAGGAACTGCCTTTGCTTTGTTTTTGAGGAACAGAACTAAAAAAACTGCTCTACAGTTTTACTTTCTATATAAGTTCTTGCTATCTTACTGTAAATTCTTCCATATGTTGGACGCTATTTGTTGTTGAATATTAAAATTTATTATTGACTTTTTAGTTAACCAGCTGTTATTCCTAAATCAGCTGTATACCCAAATTACCACACAGAGACTAGGATTTATTTAATTAAGGCAGAGCACAATGCTGGACAATGGTTACTCCATCCTAAATCTCCAAGCCTGCATAGCTTCCTCCCACTCAGATTTCTCACATTATACTTGCCTTTAGTCATATCTTAGGTCCGGTTCATCTCTCCTCATTTCCTCCCTCTGGACTGGGATGCCCCACCCTATTCTCTCCATTGCTCAGCATTTGCTGGTTGTTTTAATTGACAATTTAGAGAACAAAAGGTGGCATGTTTACACAAACAGGAGAATAAACATTCTAAGCATCACAATGCAATGTCCAGATTAAAAGCAGATAATGGGATAGTGGGGGAGAGAAATCAGCATTTGAATGAACAAGTGTAAGGTGTGTACATTGCAGAAGAATGTTATACCAGCAGTACATGCATTCTGCTATTCCTTTTGGAGGTTTGGGAAGGATCATGGTAACAGCCTTGTGAACGGGGCTGAGATGACACTCCTTCTCCATTGCACAGACCGAAATACAAAGCTATTGTGATTTGCCCCAGATCTCTCAGTGAATGTGGCCATGAACTTCAGCAGAGCATAAATCCTGTGATTTCACTCTGGGGTTCACTTTACTACCTTTGTTGTTGTTTTCCTCCTGCATAAATCATAAATTAATCTTAATTTTTATCAGTAACATTTTAGCTCACTAGATGTATGTTCAGAGCATCTGTGGCTCTTGAGTCTGTAAGGTGGGGACTCAAGCTTGCCTGAATCCATGCAAAAGTGGGTTAGAGCATTTCACTGGGGCACTGAGTGGCTCAGGGCTAAAGGCGCTGGCTGATGGACCAACTGAGACCAATCTCTGTATCTCATGTGTCTGAACAAAAGAACTAACTCCAACAAGTTGTCTGGCCTTGCACACACACATTGCTGCATGTATGTGCATGAGTGTACACTCACACAACACACATGCACACACCCTAAATAAATGTAACAAAAACACGTCATATATTTCATAACTACAGAGTTATAATTTTTCTATTTAAAATAAAATGATTCTATAAATACGGTAAAACAGTGAGGTATCAGCCATGTGTGATGTGATGAAGTTACTTGGGTTTTGCTTCAAACAAGCTATAAAAAATGATAAAACAAGACCTGAAGAGCTGGCTCAGAGGTTCAGAGCATGGACTGTTCTTGCCAAAGACCTGGCTTCAGTTTCCAGCTCCCAAGTCAGGCAGCACAGAACAGCTCTGAGTTCCAGAGGACCTGACACTTTCTCCTGGCCTCTCCAGACACCTGTGCCCACCTGGACCTTCCTCCACACAGAAAAACACAAATAATTAAAAATAAAATCGTTTTGCAAAATGAGATTATAACCCAGGCAGTGATGGCGCACGCCTTTAATCCTGACACTGACTCGGGAGACAGAGGCAGGAGAATCTCTGTGAGTTCGAGGCCAGCCTGCTCTAAAGAGAGTTCCAGGATAGGCAGGGCACAGAAAAACTCCGCCTTGCAAAACAAAAACAAAACAACACAACAAAAATACATAACAAAAAGAGGTTTTATTACCATAGGACTATGGAGTTCCTGTTGTTTCATGTGTGGTAACAAAACAACAGAGTTAGGTTTTAAAAATAAGGAACAACACAATAATCCTTATTGTTTCTGTGAGGAAGGGGTAGGTTACCACTGGCAAAATTTTAAGAGTAAGTTCTCCTTGTTGTCCTTGGAATGAACTCTGTCTGTGTCAGATGGCTCTGGACCTGCCTGTGGTTTCTGCTGCTTGGCTCTTGTCCTAGGGTAGCTGAGGTGGTGGCTCTGCCTTTCTGATGCTCACTTGCTCTCATATGGCGTTCAAGTTCGCTGTGACAAAACATCATGACCAGGACAACATATAAGAGAAAGCAACCGACTGGGTTTGGCTTCACGGGGTTAGAGCTGGTGAGGGCAGAGCAAAGCCGTGGTGGCAGGACCAGCCGAGCACTCACACGCCGACCCAGAAGAGGCAGACGGAGAGGCAGACAGAACATGGCTGTCGCCTTCCAGAACCTCGACGTCTGCCCCAGGGCCCCCTCCTCAGCAAGGGAGCATCGGCCTCCCAAGCCTCCCCAAATAGCTACAGTGAAGATCAAGCTTTCAAACATAGGAGCCTCGAGCAGCCATTCTTGTCCGGCCCACGAGAGCCATTTCCTAGTTCTTTCTTGAACACTCAGGAGCTTGTGTTATTCATCTTCCTGTCGTTGTGACAAAATACCAGGGACATGCGACTTAACAGGAGAGCTGTTTGATTTCTGGTTAAAGCAGTTGTAGCCCACAGTTCCATATGTGGGAACACATGGCCTAGCAGGCATGTTTGCTTCATGGTAGGTGAGGAGGAAAAGAGGTCAGAGGTCCCAGTACCCCTTCACAGACATGCTCCTAGTGGCCTCCAAGATCCTCAGGTCCTCCCACCTCCCACGAGGGCTGCAGAGCAGTGGCAAGGCCTTCCTTTCCAGGGGTTGGGATGAGAATTCCAAACCATGGCAGCACCCTCTCCCATCTGTTCATCCAGACGTTTCCACAGACACTAACTTCTTTTGGAACAGCGCTGGAAGATCATTTGTTGTGTGTTTAGTTCTGGTAATTAGAGCAAACTTCTATTTACAGCTCTTCTAAATGCTTCTCGGAGAAGCCTGAATGGACTAGATTGCTAGTCTGGTCTATTTCAAGACGTTATGTAACCACGTACCAAGAGCAGTGTGTTAGAGTCTAGTCAAGCACTGTAAGGGGCACCGATTGTTTTAACTTCCTTAAATAGTATTGACAAATATGAGGACAGCAAAAAGGAAAACTAGAGCTCTCTGCTCTGTGACCATCCTTTATGTCCTTTGATTCAAAGGCTCCCAGTCTTTCTCTTGCTTAATGAGCACAATTTCCCACATCAGAAAGATTCCGTGCCATTGAAAGGGGTCCACTGTTCCTTAGAAGGGGCCAGAGGTCCCTTAGGAGGGGTCTAGGAGCAAGTTGCTATGAAGACATGGAAGACAAACCGTGTTCCAGAGCCATCTTGACAGAGGCGTATTTCTCCGAAGGATGGTGGAGGGTGAGGGCAGAGTGGGGAGCTCAGGGGCAGCCCCTTCCCTGGCTCTGGCCTGTTGCTAAGTGTCCTTCACAAGGCTGACCAGCCCTCATGACTGTTAAGTAAATACAGGTGCAGGAACCTGAGGGGCATTGCTGGCAGGGGAGAGCGCTTCGGAAGGGCAGGCCTTCCCTGCAGACCTGGTGAGGTTCTGGTGGAGATGCCTCCTTCACCAGCTGGCCGCATCACCGGGCAGTGGCACTGTTGTGGCACCAGGGAAAACGAGTGTGCTTTCTGACTCCCTATCAGAAGCTGCAGGTCCCCATTGTTCTGCTGTGGTGCAAATGTTTCCTGCTCAAGCTGTTGGTGTACTCCAGCTCTCAGCATCGGCAGGACAGGACGTCTCCCGGCTTTCCCGGCCCTCCTCAAAGCTAATGCATCTACAAGCTAATAGTTGCTACTTGGGAACACTGAACTGGGTTGAAAATGCTGTTTCCAGAAGGTCAGGGTTCCTTTCAGTGACGTCTTAGTGTTCGAGGGATGAGCTCCTTCTTGGATAGACGAGCCTTCTAATGGGTCAGGTGAAGGGAAAAGCTAATTTTCTCATGTAACAGAATGAACATGGTGTGCTACTTCTGGGGAAGGAGGCGAGTGTCACCCGAAAGTCACCACAGACTGCCAACTATTTGGATGACATAGGTAATGATTAGGAATCCAGGCTTAAAGCAGAAAAGCGAGCCCTGGGGGTGGGGGTGGCAAGTTCCAATTCTTACATTTCTTGAGGAGCCTGACTTATTCCTGAGTGGCGGCCTTATCGCCTAGGAAACAAAGATGGCCAGCTCCAGAGTTGGAACACAGGTGATGCTGGAGCAATGTGCTTCTAAGTGGAGAATCTCTTCTGAGTCGTCCATTTCTGCAATATGTATTTCTTCCTTGACTGTGCACCACTCTTTAAAAAAAGTTTTGTTTTTATATGTGTTTTTTGTCTTCACTTATGTTTATGTACCTCATGTATAGGTGCCTGTGGATGCCAGAAGGTGTTGGGTCCCCTGAGACTGGAGTTACAAGTAACTGTAATTTGCTCTGTGGGTGCTGGGAATCAAACCTGGGTCTGCTGGAAGAGTAGCCATGCTCTTCACCACTGAGCCGTGTCTCTGGCTCCTGTGCGCAACTTTCTGATGATAGAAACAGAAAGTGTTTATTGAGCACTTGTGCCCCAACAGGGGCAGCCAGTACCACACAGGTGATGTGTTGTCTTTCCATTACAGCCGTGAAGAACAGCTATGGCCACCTCATGTGAGCAAGAAAAGAACTCTCGGATATAGATATCTCTGCACAGATATATAGAGAGAGCTGGCTGCAAGCAGTGGGGCTTGCTGCACACCGCGCTGGCTCAAGTGCTGATGGTTCAGTTAGGCAGAAGTCACCTCAGCAACGAGGTGGCATGTCCGCCCTTGATTTGGTGTGCTCTACAGTCTAGCTTCACGCAGGACATCCCCGTGTCTCTGGTTATCTGTAAAACACATTGTCGAGAAAATTACAAATGTGTTTTTCAGCTCTAAAGAAAAACTGACAATGGTCTTTCCATGTGAGTAATTTCTGAAACTCCCAGCAGCACTCGGCCATTGCACTCTGGACCCAAAGGCCATGTGCCAGTGTGTTTGTTTAGACTTGCCATTTCTAAGAGGGCTTGGTGAGGCAGGCAAGGGGCTGGGCAGGTGGCTGGGTTGTTACTGAATTCCAGGAAACTCAGTTTGAAAAGAACAATAGCCCATTGAGCCGGCATAGCTGGCAGTTCCTGGTTTCCCAGCTTCTACACCTGTACATGTTAATAATGTCCAATCAGATTCCTGCAAAGATGAATTCAAACCATTGGTGACAGCTTTGTGATGTGGAAGTCTGATTTGTCTGTGCACAATTCCATTGATTCTTAAACTTTTAGTGAGATACAATCTGCCAACTTCTGGGTTGGACTATTACCATGCTGTTGGTGTGCAATTCTCTACACAGATTTTGTGTAGCCTTGTGCAGCCTATGGGACGTAGAATTGTTGGGCCAGTTGGTAACTATGCTTGTTGCTTCGGGAAACCACAGTGTTTCCACCAATGCATAAAGGTTCTGTTCTCCTTATATCCTAAAATTGCTACAATTCACATTAATTCTAGTCATTTTGGTAGGATGAAACTGTGCCATATTCCCAAAGATACTGAGCATCTTGTCCTGTGTTCATTGATCATTTTTTTTATTTTCTTAGGAGAAATGCATGTTAAGAATGGGCTAATTCCTTGAGAATTTAGTATACCTTCTCAAATAGCTCTCTACTTGAAGCAAAGAAAAAAGGAAGGCAGGGCAGAAGGAAGGGAGGGAAGGAAGGAAACAAGGAAGGAAGGAAGGCAGGCAGGAAGGAAAGAAGTCCCCATTGTGGAGAACTATAGTTAGGGCCCTCAACAGGAAGCAGTTTTTCCCAGTAGCCCCTCAGCAGAAAGGCTGAGTCTGAGTCGGGATTTAGAGGTGGCTCCAGTGGTTAAGGGAGCTTGCTTTGTATCATGAGTGCTGGAAGTCAGATCCCAACCCCTAAGAAACAAGGAAGAACCTGTAATCCCAAAACTTGCAAACAGGGTGCAGGACAGGATCATAGGTGGTTTCCAGCCTAGAGGACACCCAGTGTGCTCTTCAGGCCTCTGAACATGCCTGTACACCTGTGTGCACATATATTCAGACACACAAGTTAACCAAAAGGAAAAAAAAAAAGCCAAAGTTAGAGTAAATACACTCAAACAGAACTTAGTTCTCTATAGGCAAGGGTTTGCTTTTCCCATTAGTTACAACAGAATGATGAAAGAACTTATAAAAGCCACAATTCAATTTATCTTTCAAAGAATTCCAAGCACAGAAAACCAGAATCTGCAGGGGTCTGGATGTTAGGGAGCAACTGGGTGGTGCCAATGCGATGGAAAGCATCTGTGCTTTGCCAGAAGATGACTTAGTGGTCTGTTTACAGACGAGAGAATGAGATCTCATGTTGGTCAAGTTGCTAAGCAAAGGACAGCAGCAAGCTAAGGAAAAGGGCATCACTTAGCATCCTTAAGGGCTTGGTGGCCTTAACAAGTACAGGCTTGGTTGGTCCACCAGTCTCTGCAGGACCCCCTGGGCCCAGATTTTTTGGCCTTGTTGCTCTCCTTGTGGGGCTCCTGTCGCCTCCAGGTCTTTCTATCTCCCCCTTCTTCCATAAGACTCCCTGTGCTCTGTCCAAGGTTTGGCTGTGGGTCTCCACATCTGCTTTGATCTCCTGCTAGGTGGAATCTTTCAGAGGACATCTATGGTAGGCCCTGATCCTGTTCCCTCTCTTCCACCACTTCTGGTGTATATCTTGTTTGTCATTCTGAATGAGAATTAAGATTCCTCATGGAGAAGACCTAGACCCCGGCTCAGAGGTAGCCCATGGGCAGCTCAGTCTCCATGTGGGTTCCCTCGTAAGGGGAGCAGGGGCTTTCTCTGACATGAAATATGTTGCCTGCTCTTTGATCACCTCCCCCTGGCAAATCGGCCTTACCAGGCCACAGAGGAAGAGGACCCAGGCAGTCCTGATAAGACCTGATAGACTAGGGTCAGATGGCAGGAGAAGAGGGCTGCCCCTCTCAGTAGACTAGGGGAGGGGAATGGGGAAAGAGGGAGGAAGGGTGGGACCAGGAGGAGACAAGGGTGGAGGCTACAATCGGGATATAAAGTGAATAAATTATAAAACCTTTTTTAAAATTTTTAAAAAATGAAAAGAAAGTACAGGCTTGCCACAGTGGTATCTGTCTGTAATCCCAGCACTTGGGAGGCAAGACTGGAACATGAGTTAGAGGCTACATAGCAAGACCTTATCTAAAAAGAATTAAAAAAAAAAAAAGATAGTGTTTGTTTCAAACTTCATGAGTAAAATGGTCACAGCCTGGCCACTGTGGCTATGAAAGTTTACCAGTCTCCAACACCAAGGCACAGAGCAGGCTGCCCAGACTCGTGGGCTCTGCCCTAGGAGAAGACATGGTTATTTCATACATATCATGGTTTGTCTTAGAGACACAATGACCCACCAAATATCCAAACCTCAGTTCTTTAATAATAGTGTCAAGAGGAAGGTGTAGTTTGTAACACTTGGGCCCACTTAACTTTAAAGACCAATCAACTCCTGTTTTGTTTCTTGTTGTTTTTGCTTGTTTGGTTGGTCTTCGTTTTTTGAGACAGTGTTTCTCTGTGTAGCCCTGGCTGTCCTGGACTCCCTTTGTAGACCAGGCTGGCCTTGAACTCAGATAGATCTGCCTGCCTCTGCCTCCCAGAGTGCTGGGATTACAAGTGTGTGCTACTACACCTGGCTTACTCCTGTTCCTTTTATGTTAAATTTTTACTTAAGAGAGTGTGTGTGAGCCGGGCTTGGTGGCATATGCCTGTAATCCCAGCACTCAGGGAGGCAGAAGCAGGCAGATTTCTGTGAGTTTGAGGTCAGCCAGGTCTACACAGAGAAACCCTGTCTTGAAAAACAAAAACAAACAAGCAAAATGAGTGTGTGTGAGAAAATAGGCAATGGTGGTGAGTTTAACTCCTCTGTGCACTTTAGTTCAGAACATTCTGAGCCTGATAATTTTAAATTTCTATTTTTTATAAGTAAACAGGAAATGATTGAATGGACAGAACAAAACTGGGATGGTGGTGACGTAATTCCCTTCGTCCCTTCCACTGGTCACTGGGTTCACATCTGTGTCTGGCACTATGAAAGGGTAGATAATAGGTCATTGCTGTGGCCTTGCAGTCGCCAGGGCGCTGAGCACGAGCAGCGGTCCTGGCTGCCCTGTGGTGCCGAGGTCCCAGGGAGAGCACCAGTGGCTCCTGTAGGATAACATGACCAATAAAAGTCACCCCAACCCGTGATACGAAGCAGCCCTGTGTGAGGCGTTGCCCTCTGCCTGTTGGCTTTTCACTGCTGTGATGAGGCAGCACCAGGGAGGAAGTCTGGGGTGTTTCAGTCCGCGGTGAATGGGTCCCACGGGAGGACAGCTCCTCTCACAGAAAGAGCAGACAGGGAGGAGCAGGGGACACAATCGTAAAAGGAACACAGGCTGTGACCTACTTCCTCCAACTAAGTGTGCTAGAGTTTCCAGAACTTTCTAAAATGGCGCCATCAGCTCAGGACCCCACGTTTTAATACATGGGCGCAGGGTGGGGGCCATTTTATTTCCTGCTACTGGAAAAGTACAGACCAGCATTACTAGAATGACTTTGAATTAAGTTTAAATTCAAAGCACCTGCTTGGGCACGTTAACGACCAGACATGTTAATTTCTTTTCTGGGAGATAAGGGTACTTGAGAATCAGATGTTGAAGCATGTAACACTGACAGATAGGCAGGGATGGTGCAGCCATGCTTACATATTCATGGCACGAGTGTGCATCACACTTTTCCAAGCACAGTACAGATGACTTTCCCTCAGGGACGCGTGTGTCCTCAGTGGTTAGCCCGATGCTAAACATGACACAAGCGGGGCTGGTCATGAGGCATTTCGGAGCCTGGCACCTCCAGAGCATCAACGCCGAACTTCCTGCTAGTGTAGCTTTGGGATAACTGGTGCTTCTTTTCATTGGAGATTGAAGGTGAACTCCTGCTGGCCCCAGGATTTGTGGCACCCCCCTACCTGGATTACGCTGGTTACCACCAGTATGTGGACGACATGCTGCCGCCAGAAAGCCCGGCGCTGTACGGCCTCCACCCCAATGCCGAGATAGACTTCCTAACGGCGGCAGCCAGCTCACTCTTCAGAACTCTGGTGGAGATGCAGCCCAGGAACACAGTGAGCAGCGAGGACCGGGGTCTGTCCACGGAAGCCAAGGTAAGGAGGACTTCAGTGCTCTCGTCTTAAAGTGTGCTGACCTCAGGTACTGGTTGTAAGCTTCACCCACACCGACACAGGCAGCCGCCACCCAGATCAAGGTGTGGAATGGTTCCAAAGGCCTGGGATGCACAAACTCCTTGTATGGGTACCTGTTGCTCCACAGCCACATAGTGACAGGTTTTAGGGCGCTAGGCTCCTGTGACTCCACAGGGCAGTTTTGAGATTCACTGTTTGTTCACATGCCCACAGTTCATTATTGTTTCCTGTCCTGTCATAGGAATATACAATGTTTATTCCCATGTGGATGGATGTCTTGTGTGGCTTTTGGGTTTGTTTCACTATATGACTATCACAACCATGACTGTTCTCACATAATCCTTTGTCGAAAGACAAACACGGACTTCCAAAGGAGCTGATAATATGGCTTCCTCTGTGCTCAAAATGGGATTGCCAGACCCTAGAACTGAGTCTCTGGCTACTCTACCATCTTCAGAATCATTCTGTTAGGGACAAGCTGTCTTAGTGCTAACGCCGCATTCCTCAGCTGGGTTATGAGTCTCTGATCTCATGCAGATGGCTTCTGGATCTACATATAAAGTAAGCTTTTATTTGCTCTTTTTTTTGTGCTCTCTCTCTCCTCTTCCCTCCCTCCTTCCCTCCCTCCCTCTGGTTTTGCAAGACAAGCGTTTCTCTGTGTAGCCTTGGGTGTCCTGGATTTACTTTGTAGACCAGGCTGGCCTCAAACTCACAGACTCACTCTCTTTTTCTTACAGACTTGTACTAATTCTTTACTCTACCTGTATGTTCTCTGGCAGATGAATGAATCACATATCTCCAAATCTGTAGCTGGCCCTTCACCGTGGTGGGCGGGTGTGGGTGGGGGCACAGGAGGTAGAGCAGCCCACACTTAGGGGTGGGTATGTGAAGCCAGAAGACAGCTTCACACCTCTCCACTTCAGTCCTTCCAGACAGGGGCTCACTTGGCATTGACAGCCAGCAAAGCCTAGTGACTCTGCCTTGTACAGGGCTGGGTTAGCATAGCCATGTCCGGTTTCCTAGGTGGCTGCAGAGGTCAACCTGCTGTGTCTGTGCAGCAAGCATCCTCACCCGCTGGCAATGTCCCAGCCCTGGCCTTCCCTCTTAACCACAGTTTTGGCTGTTATTTTCCTTGTTATATGTTGTTGGAAGATTTTTATTACCATAGAATGATAGAAATGGAAAATGACTTTATATTAAAATCTAGTTTCTTCTTAGTGAGAACCCTGAATAGCTCACTTCCCCCAAAAAATTTCTGTGAATTGATCCAGGTGTGCCTGCCACAGATCCAGGTTACTCATCTGTTAGCATCAATTACAACTGTAGTGGAGTCCCAGAATATGGCCGTATTTTTTTATTGAACTGTTTTTTGAAATCAGATCATTCATTGACCTACTCATGATTGGAAAGTAACTGTATGCGTTACTGTATCTTATATATATGTATGTAAATATATAAACATCTTTTCTATAAGAATGCTACATCTTCAGCAAGATGAACAAGGAAACATCCCTCCCATGGAAAGCACAGCGTTCATAGAGGCAGAGGGGTAGGTGATAGACAGCTCAGGGTTTTGTATTTCCAGTCAGGAAACAAAAACTGCAGGACTTTGGGAACAGGAAACAGCACCCAGCCAGGCCAGCAGCTGACAGCCTGGGCTGGTTATTAGGTACCAGACACTTCAAAACATACTTTCCCTGTGCTGTGTAATCCACAGGAGCTTGGAGAGCCATTGGGATCTACTTCAGGGATAAGCTGGGGAAGGGCCAGGGAAGGAAGCAAATGCTGGCCAGTTCTACAGACCCTTTGTCTACCTGTCTGGCTGCTTCACACTGGCTGCCTTTCCATAACTGAGTTTAGCTTTCAGAACATGAGACACTCCCTGCTGGCATGTGGCAGCAATTCCTGGGCATGATTTTGGGACTACTGAGGAACCTCCAGGCACAGAAGGGTAATGGGAATGCTGCTTGAGGCTAAAGACAC
This sequence comes from Rhombomys opimus, assembly GCA_010120015.1. Taxonomy (NCBI): domain Eukaryota; kingdom Metazoa; phylum Chordata; class Mammalia; order Rodentia; family Muridae; genus Rhombomys; species Rhombomys opimus. Next base: position 1,669,387 of record REGO01000208.1, read on the forward strand.
GCAGCCCCAACATCTTTTTGCTTTCCATTTCTGGCTTTGGAGGCAGGGTCTCAGTACATAACTCAGGCTGGGCTTGAACTCATGATCCTTCTTTCTCAGCCTTGAGAGCTGGAATCACAGGAATGTACCCCTACTACCTGCTTCTAGTAGTCACAGGCTCTCCCTAGCTCACTGAGACTCCACTGACAATGTACATTTAATTACCATGTGCCTATTCTTATCATGTATGAAGAAACCTTTTCATGCCTTCAAGGCCTTAGTGTCTTGTTTTCTTCTGAACTGATTTGCTGCTCCAGGAATTTCAGGAGAGCGGTACAGAGGCTGCAGCAGGAGCTAATGGCCAAAGGCCTCTCGGACTTGTGCCCCCTTTCAAATGCATTTTCACACTCTGCTCTCTCATCTTTATTTCTGCACTCAATGGCATTTAGGTGGTGATTCTTACACTCTGAAACCCTCCACAGCTGTAATAGCGGAAGTCCAGGGCTGACGCGGGGCTGCCTGGGCGCTGCCTGGTCCGTTCTGAGACTTCAAAAGGCATGGTGTGGTCACTCTTAGTTAGGGTTCCTGCCACACAGAACCCTGACAGAAAAGGAGAACCTTTAACTGGGGCTACCTGCATTTCAGAGGTTTCGCCTATTTTTGTCATGCTGGGAAGCATGGCTGCCCACGACTCAGTGCGAAGAAAGGGCCCAGACTTTTTGATCTGGATTGGCAGCAGGAAGAGAAGAGACTCTGGGCCTGGCTTGAGAACTTGAAGGCCCTCAGCTCACCCCCAGTGGCACACTTCCTCCAACAAGGCCACACCTAACAGTGCCACTCCCTAGGAGCCTGTGGTGCCGTTTTCAGTCAAACCACCACAGACACTGAACAAAAACACGAAATAAAGACTTTTATGTGTTTCAATGTTTTAAGGTTAAAGCTATCGTGGATGACATTTTGGAGAGACTTCCCGAAGAGTTCAACATGGCAGAGATAATGCAGAAGAACCCGAACAGAAGCCCGTATGTTCTCGTTTGCTTTCAAGAGTGCGAGAGGATGAACTCTCTCACCCGAGAAATCCGCGCATCGCTTCAGCAGTTAGACCTCGGTTTGAAGGTAAGTGTACACGTGGGGAGGGCCGGGGTGTCACCGCCCCAGTCTTCACGGTGGCCCTTCTCTCTGTGAAAGGGAGAGCTGACCTTATCTCCGGACATGGAAGCGCAGCTATTGGCCCTGAGCTATGACCGCGTCCCAGACACGTGGAACAAACTGGCTTATCCATCCACCTACGGCCTGGCCCAGTGGTAAGCAACCGTCTCTACTGCCATCAGAGGGGCTCCCCAATGTCCTGTGAGAACCCCTGCTCCACAACCATCACCCCAAACTCTACTACTAATTTAACTGGAGTCCCTGTGCTCCAAAAGCAAGTCGGTTAGGCCAAGATTCAAATTCTCCCTTACTAGGTCACTGCTCTCTGACACAATACCTGAAATTCCGTCTACATTTTTTTCATCTGAAAAAAATGTAAACAAAGTTGGCTCACTTGTTTAAGTTCCTAGAAGTGACTTGAGTTTGCCTGTTGGCCTTTTATTTTCCAAAGAATCATTGCTAGCGCACTCACAGGTGACTTTGGACAGCCAGCGTCAGAAAGAGATTGCAGAAGCATGGAGTTTAAGTCCAGCTGCTCTGAGGCCTTGGCAGACGAGTCAGAAATATCACAGGACGGTCTGTTCCTCTTCTTGGACCTGTATTTTTTCCTCAAATGGCATCAATCTGAAAGGCACCATTAGAACTCCAAATGATGGCACAGTTGGACCCTGCCTTTTGGTTTCTTTTCCTGCTGTGAGAGGAAGGTGGGTTGTTTCAGTTCACGGTTCCAGGCAAGTCCATCAGGCACAGGCGAGCCTTGAGATGGCAAGCAACAGCAACAGTCACTGAGCTCCATCACCATTTACAGAGAGCCTGACACAGAGCATAGCCTGACACAGAGCATGATGTCACCCACATGCAGAGCAGGTTTTCCCACACCAATTAACCTAATAGAGATAACTGCTTAGCAGGCACTCCCCGAGGCTAAATAAACCCACAGGTGTGCCACAGGCGTGTCTTCCTGTTATCCCAGACTGGTGGCAGTTAACGGCCTTACAGGCCCCAGGCACTGGAGGCTGGCTGTGGGGATGGGTGCTGCTGTCTCCTTGCTTTCTGAGATTAAGCACTAAACAAAGCAGCTCAGGAGGAAGAAGGGCTCGATGCAGCGGGCAGTTCTAGGCAGCAGCCTGTCTCTGAGCAGCATTTCCTCTGGGCAGACTTGGAGGTAGGAACTAAAGGGAAACCACAGAGAAACCTTCTTACCAGCTTCCCCCTCACTCACACACATGGCTCATGCCCTCCTACTAGGGCTGACAGTTGTGTCCCACAGTGGGCACAGCTTCTACATTAAGCAGCAATCAAGCTAGTGCCCGACAGGCGCGTCCACAGGCCAGCCTGACCAGGCTGGGCTTCATGTTTCCCACCTCCCTGCTGACTCTAGATGGATCAGGTTGGGAACGGGGTGGGAGCACAGCGACAGAGCAACCACGCGGCCTCCCAAGGGCTGCAGAGAACCACCCAGGAGAGCTGCACAACCTCCATGGCAGAAACCCCAACTCTGCAAGAGCTGGTTCTGCACGCCCAGAAGTGGAGGATTTACAGTTAGCTTTCATGATTGATGGTGTCTTTGGGCTTTTTGTCACCATCTTACTTTATGCTGCCTAATTTCTGTAATTTTCCCCAGGTTCTTTGTTTCTAACTTGCTGGTTTCATAGTTTTCTCTGTTTAGAGAAAGAGGGTCCTTTCCATACTAAACACAACCCAAACCGACCCTTCCAGAGAGCTCCAATTACACCTCCAAACACGAGCTGCCTTTTAGATTTATCTTTTTGTTGTTTTACTGTTGTTTGCTCAGAAATGCTTTTCCTATCTTGTTCTAAAATTTTCTTTTTCACATAATGAGGGCTGGAAAGATGGCTCAGTGGTTAAGAGTACTGACTGCTCTTCCAGAGGACATGGGTTCAATTCCCAGCACCCACATGACAGCTCACAACCGTCTGTAACTCCAGGATCCAATACCCTCCATACACGCAGGCAAAACATAAATGCCCATAAAACAAAAATAAACCACACACACACACACACACACACACACACACACACCACTGAGAGGCATCAGAGTCTTTGGAACTGGAGCTACAGACAAGGCTATGTGCTGTCATGTACATGCTAGGAATCGAACCTAGGTCCTCTAAAAGAGCAGCCAGGTGCTTTCACTTCCTGAGCCGTCTCTTCAGGGTCCTCCCTCCATGCCATCTGAACCTTAACATTTCTTTTCACCCTAACACCCATTAACACCGGCAGAGTTTTTTCCTGCCAGGATGTAGCAGGGGCTGAGTATTTTCGTCAGAAGCCTTTACTGTCCTCTTGCAAGTCTGTGTGGGACAAACACTGTCTCCTGCTCTCCTTTTGCCGTCTCTTTGTCTCTTTCCTGATACTCTGGTATTGCAGTAGTGACAGGTACACACAGACAGAACGGTCTCAACCAACTCTTCAGAGGCTTCTGTAGCCACCACCACGCGTTTCCAGGAGGGTCTAAGTCACAGCTGTGTCACGTGTCCCGCCCTGTGGTCCAATGTCTGCTCCTCCCAGTGGTACAGGAATGATAGCCTCCGCGAGAAACCCGTCCTGCGCAGGGCCCGCCATCAGAGGCGGCTTTTTCCCTTCCTCACCCCACAGTCCCTGAGGCCAGCCACACCCCCATCCTCCTGGAAGAGATCTGCTTTACTAAAGACCAAGTTTCTTTCTTCCTACCTCCCACTGCTCAGGTTTAGCGACCTCCTCTCACGCTGCCGGGAGCTGGAGACCTGGACTCAAGACCTCGCCCTCCCGGCTGTTGTGTGGCTTTCTGGCCTCTTCAACCCTCAGTCCTTCCTGACAGGTACGGCGGGTGAGCAAGGCGGCCTCGCTCCTGGCAGAAGGCTTGTCTGGCTTTACCTTGGCGGCATCCTGCCCTTCTACTCTGGTCTTTATTCAAATAATCATTACAAACGAGGGGGAGCACCTGGAGAACATTCAGCTGGGAAGGAGCACGTCCCAGGGACAGCCGCAGAGGGGCTATGTCCTGGCGGGAAGTCCGCCCCTTCACGCTGCCACATTGAAGGCACACAGCACAGGGCAGTGGCTGCTCTGTCCCAGTTTGTGACCGTGAGGACGAACTGGTCCTCACGCCTGTTTGCCCAGCCTCACACTAACCTATGATGCCCCACGGTACATCGTTCACCCTCGGGAGGCTGTAACTGGTTTTTATCTTCTTTAACTCCTCTTCCTCCTAAAGCCATCATGCAAACCATGGCTCGGAAAAACAAGTGGCCACTGGATAGAATGTGCCTGACCATTGATGTCACCAAGAAAACAAAGGAGGATTACGGCCACCCTCCCCGAGAGGGGGCATACCTCCACGGGCTGCACCTGGAAGGTGAGTCCCCGAGGACTGAGTGCGGAACTGCGCAGGCTGGGCCCGGCCCTCAGCACCCGAGTCTTCCCCTGGGGCGATTCCTTCCCTCCCTTCACACTGCACAGCCAGGTAGTCTGAGGAGCCATGTGGCCCTCAGAGCGACGTGGTCACTCAGACAGCACGCATACCATCAGCTGGCGTTAAAACCTCAGAAGCAGAGGCCCCAGTGTAATCCAGGGTTCGCTTTTCACTGCCATCAACTCAGAGTCTGCCCTCTGCGGTGAGGCTCTCGCTGTGTGGAAGCCAAGGGGCGGCCTTCAGGGCGCTGTTCGTTCTTCCCGTCTTGATTCTGAGGCAGGGCTCCTGTGCACTCCCCACTCAGGGCTAGCTGGCCCACAGGGCTGAGCCTCACGTCCCACACTGCATGTGTAGGCATGACGCACGTATTCCCCATCTGGCTTTCTACTCGGCCAGCTCACTCGGGCTGCCGACCCTTTCAGCCACTGAGCCCCTGCCCTCCGCTTCCAACAGCTCTCAGAAATCTGCTCTGGTCCCACTCCCGGGGCTTCCCACCGCCACGGCGCCCCTGGTGCTGTGAGACTGTGCGCGCAGCACCTGTGGCGGGCGCTCACGCCGGAGCACACGCACTGCCAGGTCACTCAAGGCTGCGTAGGGAACGGGGACCTGGACTTGTTCCCAGCTCGTAAGCGCAGAGGGAGAGAGTGCTAGAACAGCGTTTCTTACACTTCCCAGTTACTGTAAGGGCTTTGAATGTGTATGAAATGTGATCTATAAAGGCTTAAACCACTGAACATCTCAACCATACACGGATGCCACGACGGGACGGTGAGTGGAACATTTATTGCATGAACCGACTAGCGCACTGGTGACAAGCCTGGTGACACAGCTGCTGTTCCCGCCACAGGCGCCAGATGGGACACCCAGGCCGGAGCCCTCGCTGACGCCCGCCTTAAGGAGCTCACGTCCACGATGCCCGTCATCTTTGCCAAAGCCATACCCTCGGAGAGAGAGGACACGAAGCAGACCTGCGAGTGCCCCGTTTACAAAACCAGGGCGAGAGGCGTCACCTACGTGTGGACTTTCCGGCTGAGGAGCGAGGAGAGGGCGGCGAAGTGGGTGCTAGCAGGGGTGGCCCTGCTGCTGGAAGCCTGAGCCCGTGACTCAGTGCCCGCTGCAGCCTGCCAGTGAGCGCTTAGTGACAGGGACGGACATTCTCTCCAAGAGAATTTGTCTCTGGAGACACCAAACAACCAGAACCAACCAGACATTAAACGCCTATCCCGACACCCACACACAACGCTGTGGCTTATCTCTTACGTTTCCAAGACAGCGCAGTGAGGGGTCCATAGAGAGGAACATCTCTAAAAATGTAAAACCCCAGAAGCAGCAGGCTCCAGGCAGGTCCTGAGGGAGGCCGGCAGATGGAGGCCTCCAGCGTCCGTGTTCTGTTGCCAGGAGAACCCTTCCTCCCAGTGTGTAGCTAATTGCACTTGGTAATTTACAGGAACATTCTTCAGTATAAACTTCTAAGGGCCAAGAATTCAGGATGGGAGCAGAACAAACTACCAGGCTTGGGCTGTGTCACTCGGCGGGGGGGGGGGGGGGTGCTGACCGGCCTCAGCTGCTGGACAAGGCATCGCTTCCCTGAGCCCGCACTCTGCCCGTTCACTGTGCTCTGGCTTCTTCAGCAGGCGCCTGTAACAATACAGGCCTATCGGGTGTGGACACAGACTTCTCTGCTTCACCCTTTTCCTGAGAAATCTTTTCACGCATATAAACATTTTCTTTAAAAAAACAGTATTAAAAGCAGAAAATTCTAGAAAACAAGGGTCTGTGCAGTTGGGCTCAAAGGCTCGGCACAAATGGCAGACACGTCCTGCGGGATCCGGCCGGTAGGTGTGAGCCGTCCTGGTCCTCACTATGGTCTACAGCTGCTTCTGTAGGCTGAACGACAGGCAGAGAAGTGTCTGTGACAGCTCGCCAGACAGCGTGTGAGGCGACCTTAAACACCCCCGGGGAGCACCCGGTGCCCTGCAGCTCACACCCACACGTCAGGCCCCTCACAACCCGACAGTTTGCAAACATCACCTGTGGCCCACCCTGCCCCACGTCTCCGCTCTTCAGGCCGTGGAGGCCAGCGTGTGTGAGCGTGTGTGTGTGTGTGTGTTCCTTCCCAGGCAGTTCCACGTCACTGGTTTTATACCACAAGTGGAACGCTGGTTTGGGCCCCTGTGGAGTTGAGGACTGTAAAGAGAGGAGTCTCTGGCCTGAGCCTCTCTGGTACCACTGAGGACCGAATGGACGGACCCCAGGGTGATTTCTACAGTAAGCTACGGAGAGGACAACACCTGGCCGGGGGCCCCGCACCCACACGCGGCTGGAGACTCACCTCTCCAGGTACTCCTTCACGTTGCCGTAGCCGTAGAACTTGGCCAGGTGGATGAGGATGCCGGTGGCGCAGCGGCCATCTCGCTTCCGGCAGTAGCTGCAATTGCAGATCCCACGGCACGGAGGACAGGTCCACTCCTAGGAGGGGGGAGAGCATTAGCAAAGTACTCTCCAGTCAGGGTGTCTGGGGACCCTGCCCACGAGTGTCCCTCCAGCCTCACAGGGAGCCGGCAGCAGTGACCATCCACGTCAGAGAGGCGACGCATCTGACCCAGACACACCCCTGAAGCTCCGGGACTCACAGGTCGCACACGCATCAGTTATGACTTCAGGAGTCCAGGTTGGTACAAGACCAAGACAAGGATTCCAGCTCCCGATACATAACTTCCACGTTAAATCACTTAACCAAAACAGTATGTCAGGAGTGGGGCTAGCACACATCCACAGCCATGACCTCTGCAGAGGAGCGCAGACGGCGACTGCCGAGCACACCCCAAGGGGGCAGCACTCGGGGGCAAGGTACTTCCATGCCATGAAGGTCTGAAAGGGGCCTTCCACAGGGATCTGAGGCAGAAACGGTCAAGTGCACACCTCAAAAGGGAACCCGGAGCTGGGCAGACGAGCCCAGCTGGTAGGGAAGGCCGGAGTCCACCCAGAACACAAGGCAAATGTCCAGGTGTGATGCCCTGACCAGGCAGATAGGACCCTCGGGGTGCACCAGAGAGTCTAGCCTAATGCCTGGGCCCTGAGCCAACGAGGGCCTCTGTGGAAGACGTTCACATGGAGGCTGCCCGCTGGCCTCTGTATGCAGGTGTGCACACAGTTACAAAATGTGCTGGTGACAAATGGTGTTAGCGGGCAGGAGACACCTGGCTCGCTTCTGGGCAGCAGGAAGCCTCAACTGTGACTTAGGCCAAAGTAGGTGAAGTGACATCACTGGCAGAGAGTAAAGAAACAGGATCCTACCGAGACAAACCACTAGGCACACACATCCAGACACCGACACCCAGCTGTCACCATCTGGTCCCCCTCCAGGAGGGAGCCATGCTTCCTTTCTCCACTGTCAGGAGGAGAAGCGAAGAGCCCAAGGGGCCCAGGCCAGCGTGCCCACACCCAAGGTCCAGAGCAAACACACACTGCTCCTACCGGGTCCAGCAACGCGGTCCGCACATCCTCGCCATAGCGGTTGCGCAGGCACGGCCCGCAGAATTGTCCCCGAACCCCGCCGCAGCTCTGGTTCCGGCACACCGTCTTCGTGTCGATGGTCTTCTGCCGGCACTGATGGCACGTGTTACCCTAGAGAGAGGGAGCCAGGTGGGAGTGGGCCTCACGGTATGGACACCCATGCAGAGGTTACCAGACATCCTAGGGAGAGCGAGCGAGCGAGGTGGGGGTGGCCTCACATGGGGACACCCATCCAGAGGTTCCCACACACATCCCGAGGAGAGGTGCACAGCCTCACCCCCAGAAGCTAGCAGGGTTGTTAGCAGGGACCAACCCCGTGAGCACACCTCCACTCTGAGCACTCCCATTCTCGGGCCAGAGAAGTGCCGCGGGCACCTGAGGCTGCTCAAGGATGCAGAGGGAACCGACAATCGGGAACAGAAAACCAGAAGGGTCGGCAAAACCCCAGGGGGGACTAGGGCGGTGAGCCCCAGACAGCGTGAATCGCTCGCTCTCCTTCCTGCTGGTGGCATGGATGCCCTCAGCGTGGAATCTCGTGCTGAAAAGTTGGCAATCCAACGAACATTCACCATTTTAAGCAGAGTTACACAAAGGAAGAGGATGTGGAGCACACAAGGCCTAAGGAGAGAATCGCCTCTAACACAATACACACGCACTCTCTGGTCTTCCAGGGCACACGCCACCAGGAGGCCGCTCCCTGAGCAGGGCCCCGTGCTCGGCGGCCTGTGAGGCCAGGCCCCCTCCCTGAGTGCTGGGCTCCCAGGGAGCACACCTTCACGGAGCCCTCAGTCACTCACCAGCACTTTATCGTATACTTTATCGCGCACGGTTATGGCGATGTTTCCCAAGTCTTCCTCGGTGATGCTCTTCACTGAGCGGAAAGACGAGACTCGGTGGCGTCGGCTATACTTCTGGCATTTCCCCTGGGTGTAAAAAACAGGAGAACCTGGCACAGGCATCCAGAACCAACAACCAGAACACCATGAGGGTGCTTGGAGATGGGAGGCTGCCCACGTCTCGTCTGTGCGGTCATTTGCTGGCCTGCAGCCCCAGCCAAGCCCCCGGGAGGGCAACAGCAGTGAGAGCTGATAACTCTTCAGACACAGGAAAACAGCCAGGAGCACCTGCAGGTGGCTCCCACCTTTCCCCTCTTCCCAGACAGCTACTCCTGACCCAAACAACTGGGAACAGCCACAAAGCCGGCGTGGCTGCTGCTGCAGAGCTGGCTCACAGCCCGGCCCTGCACGCTGGGCAAGTGTGCACCCGAGCCACCCCAGCGCCTCAGGTGAGACGAAGTGTCAGCGTGAAGCAGCTGAGCCCAGGGTCTTCTCAACATGTGTCCCCAAAGGACCATGGTGGAAACTGAGGCTTTCCGGCTGGAGGTCGGCGGACCGGAGCCTGCAGGGCAGCCGGCCTGGCGCGGTGAAATGCTCGCAGCCCGGGGGCGTTTGCTCACTCGCCAATGCTCACCCCACTGATAGTCCTCCTCCTCCGGAAACTGCAGAGCTCTTCTGAGAGCCTGCTGGCCGACAAGGTGAAGTTCTCCAGGGCAAACTTCTCCGGGGGGCGTGCGCTCCGGGCTGGGTTCACGCGCCGCGTGATCTGGCCGTCGGAGAAGGCCCGCCGTGCCGGTCTCCTCCTCTAAAAGCAAGGGCACAGACAGGCACGTGGCTCCCCTCCACCGGAAGGCACTGGTTCCCACAGGGCCGGGCCAGCATGAGAGACCGCAGTCCACTTACAGACGCTGACGGCGGGGTCTGCACAGGGAAGAAGTCCGGCACTGAGTTCAATTCCGCCAACAACTGCGCCAGCTAAGGTGCGGGAAGAAAAGAGGAGCCAGTGTCGGTCAGCCAGGGGGACAGGTCTGCGATCGCCAACTCCCCCGAACCTCCCAGCTCCCGGACTGTGAACAGCCTCGTGTCAGAGCCCACTGCCCGAGTAAGAGGCCGACAGCACTGCTCCCGAGTCCACAGCGTGCCATTCCTCACGGGCACGAGGACAGAACACGGGAAGACGTGTTTGTCTTGCATGTTTGGGTCCCGGTTCTACCACCATCAGCAGTGTGACCTGGCATGCACCTCACAAACGCGAAACTCCAACGTCGGCATGTCTAAACAAGTTTGGCTAACGACTCTTAGAGCTTCCAAAGCAAACACAACACTTGCTGGGCCTCGGCAGGGCGCACGCCGTATCCCAGAGCCAGGATGTGGAGGCAAGGGGACCAGGAGCTGGGGACCAGGAGGCCCCGTGTCTCAAAAAGCCCTACCTCCATACACAAATCAGTCACTCTCCCCAAACAAAGACGAGTACCCAGCAACAGCCACCACTGTCAAGCAGACGCTCTGATCAGTTTTCACTTTCAGATGCACGTAAACAGGGCACACGGAGGAGGACAGAGTAACAGATACAGCAGACAGAGGCGAACATTTCTTTTAGCCGAGCTCGCCCGTCTTTAACAAGATCCCCCTCGGTACACTGCTTCCTTAACTTGGGCAGAGGCCTGTGTATACACTGGCCCTACACTGTGGTCTTTTAAAAGGAGGGATAAAACACAACTGGTAGAAGTTCTTTTAATTCTGCCAGCATAAAATTAGGAGGAAAAGAATGACTTTCAGTGATTAGGGTGAGTGCTGGCCAATAGAAAAACCCCAAACACACATAACAAAGGCACCCATGGCGCTCTGGGTGAGCTGCCCAGGCCATCACTAACTAGAACATGCAGGCCTCTCTCCCTCAGATGATGTCTCTGGAGGGCGCCCAGATGCGGCCTGGCTGCTGGCCATGTCGGTTCTCCCTGCTGGGACGGTCCAGCTGTGAGGCTCGCTCCTCACCAGCGCTCTGCCAGCTCAGAACGCAGCACGCTGTATGGTGAGCAGCAGCCTGCCTCCTCAGAGCAGTGAGAAATGGTCCTAACCAGAGCCAAGTGTGGAACAGACGCGCCCCAGCACACTCCCCCGGAGCAACACCGAAGCAACTCCAGTGGCGGCAGCCGGCTGGCTCCCCGCCCGCGGCACTGGCTTACCATGGCCTTGTTCTCTTTGATGTTCATGGCCCTCTTCAACAGAGCATCCGAATGCTCCCGGCTCTCGGCCTTGGAGTCATCCTCGGACTCGGAGGCCGAGTCTTCCTTTTCCTTGGCCTGTCTGAAGCCTTTCTCTCTTCCAAGATCAGGCTTCCTGTCCAGCACGTGGGAGCTATTTCTATCTGGTGTTTTTGCCATTTTTTTGGTGGGGAACTGAAAGGCTACTCGAAGACCAAAACTTCTCGTGGGCCTGCCTCTTCTGGGTACAGCCTCCTCTTCATCATCTTCCTCCTCGTCACTCAGCACAGGATAAGCTCTGTCGCTATCACTCAGCTCCAACTCCACACGCTAAGGGACAAAACAGAGAGAAGGGTGAAGACGTCTCCAACCACCTACCAAAATAAACCCAACAACTGTGTTTGAAGCTATTCTGGCTGAGGACAGGTCGGACTTTGCTCCGCCACAAATTCCTGCCTTACCCGGTAGATGCAAAGCAACAACAAAAACAAAACAAAGGAACAAAAAAACCTGATCATGCCAACTGTGAGCCACACAATGAACCCTGTCTCTTTGAAAGTTCATTCTCAGGTACCATGTTCCAGCGACGGAAAGCTGATTAACATTTTCTTCACTCAGTGTATTCTCTAATCAAATTTGTGAGTGGCCTACACTGAATTATACACATATATACATGAATTAAGTATTTCTATGCCACAGCTGATCTAAGTATGCGGATTCTAAGGAAGAGGGGCTTTGGGAGCAATTTACTTTCCCTCCTTAGAAACAGAAAACCCTAAATTGGAGATGGAACCTGTCAAGTTCTGCAGCGCTAAGTGTCTTGAGGTGAGAGTCTGAGGCCCCTGGGAAAGAACGCTGGCAGAGAGGGCTGTCCGGGCCTCCCCGCAGGGCAGTGCGGGGTTTCTCGCTGGCACACTCACAGCGCAGCGAGGCAGCCAACTACAGGACTTGCCTGCCCTACGTGACACCTGGGGGAAGGAGCGGGACAGAGAAAGCCACCATTTCCACTTACTGTCCCCCTACAGGCTGTGTCCCAGGCTGTGTAGGATCGGATATCCGACAGGCACAAGCTACACCACCTTACCAGCAAAGGAAGCGGTAGATTTATCTTCAGATAAATATTCTATTCTTCAGTTAGTGTTGAGTACTTACGATTTTAGACACATCTGCTTTGTCATAGTTTTATGAATAAGTTAAAAATATAAACCTAAAAAACTATAAAGACTTAATCCCATGTGATAGCCAGGACTGGAGCCAGGGCAGAAAGGGCACACTAATGGGAGCATGGGTAAAACCCTCTTAAAAGTGTAAAGACACTAACACTAATTCTCGTTTTTACAAACATATCACAGTCATGTAAAGGAAGACAAGGTCAAAGCCTACAGCAGTTCAGCAGTCCATCTTCCTAACTTTACAATTCGAAAACTATCCCAATAAAACATTTCTAACGGTCTGCTGTGGTGGCTCGTGCTCCAGCTCCTGGATGCCGATGCAGAAGGAAAGCCGCCATGTTTAGGTCCAACCTGGGCTATGGTGTGAGATCTTACCGCAAACATCACCACCACACCACCAAGGCAGTGACTTCACCTGAGACTGAAATGCTAGTGTGTGAAAACTAATTAACCTCAATAAATGAAATTTTAAAAAAAATCCTCAAGGAAGCCTTTTCCCAGTGCAGGACCGAGGGGAAACTGCCCGGGCCCCTGGCAGACCTGAGTCACCATTACAGTTAGCAAAACTCAAACCAGGAGGCACAGGCTTCCCAGTTTGCTCCATTTCCCGCTTTCACCAAATTAGCCCCTAGCCTAGGAATGTGACTTCACTCTCAACAAGACACAACTTGATAGAACCTGCTACCGCAAGACATACAGAACAGACAAAAGACGCGCAACAGGAAGCTGCGGTAAACAGGTAAGTCGATGAAGGCCACCTGAGACAGGCCCTGAGCACCAGGGCAGGAGATGGCCCGTTAGGCCTCAAGGAGAGGCGTGTGCCTGTGGGCCAGGCAGGACCAGCTCCACAGAGTGCCTTCTGTATTATTTGGCTTCTATTACAAAACAAAACAGAAGACGACAACAACAAAACAAACCATCTCTCCATTTGTCAAGTAGGCTCTCAGGAGGAAAAGGACAAAGTCAGGACTAGGACAATGCAGCCGCACCCTCCTTCACACGGGCCATCACTGCTGTTACCTCCGAGTTACTGCTGAGCTTCAGCTCGCTCTCTGTAAATCCTTCGAAGTCTTCCGCTTCTGAATCCGTATCCTCAATGAAAATCCTCCTGAGCTCTTCTGTGAAGTATTTGGAACGGAAACGCACATTCTGCTAAATTGAAAAATACACCTTAAAGCAACTCAGAATCCCAGTGCTCTGGGAGGAGGGAGGTAAAGGCTGAGGCAGGATTCCCACCCTGGACAGGGCAGAGCAAAACCCTGTTAAAAAACAAGCTACCACAGCTGGGCACAGTGGCACACTCCTTTAATCCTAGCACACAGAGGCAGAGGCAGGCAGAGCTCTCTCTGTGAGTTCGAGGCCAGCCTGGTCTACAGAGTTAGCTCTAGGACAGCCAAGGCTACACAGAGAAGCCCTGTTG
>REGO01000208.1:1683175-1719887 GCA_010120015.1 Rhombomys opimus
CTCCTAGTACCACAACACACAGGAAAGGAAGAGTGGTTCCGGGGGTGGCAAGGAGAGCGGAGATCACTGATGGGCAAGGCTTTCCACTGAGTGAGAATGTTCTGCACACGCAGACAGCACACGGTTTCCAAAACTTACAGCAGTGCAGACTACAGCCAAGACAGTCTCTGTCAATCCTGAGTCTCAATTTCATCTGCTATGGCTGCTGAGCATTGATGGTGAGTCTCCTGCCCCGGCCAGCAACAACCACGCTGCCGGCTTTCCTTCCTCCAGCTCTCTGGAGCGCTGGCTGTGGGTGAGCGTGCATCTCTTCAGACACTGTAGGTTTCTCTATAGGAAGAGCCAAGGCCCTCACACCCTCACCTAGCGCTGGAGACTGGACTTGCTCCATTCCCAGTGATACCCACACGGGGAACGGATGGAAGTCTGTGCCCGCCTAACCCCGGAGCTCCCCTCTGCAAGACTGAGAGACAAGCAAAGACGTTCTCCAACGACTTATTTTCTTTGGCACTATTACAAAGACAGAAGGAACCATAACTCTAAGAGTATCTGAAAGAAAAGGAGGGAGGAAGAGCGCCAGGCTTAAAGGAGATCCCATGCAGAGAACTGCAAGATTAAAACCTGCTCCAGGACTCTGTCCCTGTCCCCAGACCCATAGGAGTGGGCCTCATGACACCACATTCGTGTAAGACTGTCTCACGCTGCCTTTTTCTGGCTTTAATTATACACTTCTTCAGACTCTGAGATCACCGGGAAAAACGAATGCAATAGAAATATGTGATAGTGGGAGACTTCGAGGGCGGTGGAGAAAGAGATGCCCACAGCTAGTCTCTAAGCTTAGGGATGTCTCCTGTGAATTATCATGGGTAACTGGAATGAGTTTTCTCAGAGCATAAATTACTTCCTTCCTTTGTTGTTAGCTGTGGTGCAGCTGCAAAAGAAAAAAAGAAAAAGACGAAAGAGAAGTTTATTTAAAGACAAACTCAAACTGTGTTTAAGGGGAGGGGCCAGGGTCAGCTACGCAAGCTGGCACCACGTCTCTCAACCGGAGAAAAGGAGTCACAAGTGTGTGGGTCAGGGGCGCATTAGAGCAGGGCTTAAACCTAACGAAGCGTGGGCCTCGAGATGGCTTGGTGGTTCAGAGCGCCTGCTGTTTCCGAAGAGGGTACAGGTTCGGTTCCCAGCACCCACACGGCGCTTAGAACCACCTCCAACTCCAGTTTCAAGGGCTCGCACACCTCATGCAAGCGGTGCACAGACACACAGGCAGGCAAACACGCAAACTAAAGAGGATCTACGGAAAGAACACAGGTGCAGCAAGGCTGTGTGCAAAGGAAACCCGCCAGCACCCGACTGCAGGAAACATCTGGCCAGCGCCTGGGGGCTTTTCTGGGGCATAAATTCAACAAATGTCCAAAACCCTGTACAGAGCCTGAAAGAGAATGAGTCACACCTCAGAGGACCAAGTTCCAGCCTCCCAACCTTCCTGTCGATTTTTATCTTAGGAGGTTGGCCCTGAGGGGATGAACAGGACTTTGCTACAATGGCTGAAGAGCCGTTTTCTGTGCGGCTAACACTGTAAGGAGAGGAAATACATGCAAAGCAAGGGAGTGTTCTATTCTGACACTCACGTGACATGACAAAGGACTGGGGAGCTGCCCCTCAGTGCGCTGGCAGCTCCACTCTCCCTCTCTACCCGTGGACATTGGAGGTGTCTGAATAATGGTGGAGCCTAGCCTGAGCTCAGTCCTTCTCCTGACCCTTGCAAGAAGAAAGGAGCTGCGTCAAGGGCTGAGTGCTAGGGCAGCTTCAGATAGCACAGATGTGAAGAGAGGGGTGTAATGGCCAACTCTTAGGCACTAGACATGGAGACAGGAGAGAAGTCAGCAGTAAGACGGCCGGAAAAACGGAGCCTGGGTGGCCAGGAGAGGGAGTGTGGTGAGTTTCAGCTTCCCTGAGACAGGAGGGAGAAGCCAGGCTGCAGATCAAGAAAGTCCAACTATCTCAGAGAAATCGCAGGTTACTGATAGCCTTCGCCTGGGGAAAGCAACCATACCTAAGACAGAATCCAAGAGAAACTAGCCAAAAGGTACAGGGCCATGCTAGACAACAGCCTCATCTCTGTCTTTGTACTGAGAACCAGTTTAGTGTGATTCCTTGAGCTGTGGAAATAAAAACAAGACCAAACAGAGCCGCAAGGCGCAACCTGCATGAATACACAAATAGAGACAGGGACAGCAGGGGAGGGAACATTCAGGGAGGTGGCAGCACATGGCTTTAATCCTGCACCCCACAGGTAGAAGCAAGTGGGATCTCTGAGCCAGCCTAGTCTACACAGAGAGTTCCTAACCAGCCAGAACGACTTAGTGAGACCCCTTCTCAAAATATGGGGGAAGGCGACAGGACTGCAAGGCTAAATTGGTACTGACAAAAAGTTTAAGGAGTTAGGGTTCTGCCAGGGGGTGGGGGGGCACGCGTTTAATCCCAGCACTTGGGAGGCAGAGGCAGGTGGAGCTCTGTGAGTTCAAGACCAGCCTGGTCTACAAAGCCAGTTCTCGGATAGCCAAGGCTACACAGAGAAACCTTGAAACACAAAGAAAGAATAAGGGTTCTGCAGTGACTCAGTCTGCTACTGTGATGTCAATCTCTATGGAGGGGATTAATAAACGTAAAAATAATTTTAAAATGGTACCTGTTGTAATTGATTTGACTTGATAAGATCACAAAGAGCACAGAGTTCTGGGAACAAATTTTTCCATTTAGGGACATAAAGGAACAACAACAACAACAACAACAACAACAAAAAACCCAACTCTAACAGAGCAGGCCAAGGTGGCTACTGGGTCAAAATGCTGACAGAAAAGAGTCCAGCAAGGCCTATATTAGACCAGGGACCCCAAAAGCCCAGGTCCCACCAAAACCTGATCATAGGCAGCTCCCCCGTAACAGGGCGGGGTCCCTCAGCATGCATGCACACAGGCCTCTCAGCTGTTTCTGGAAACGTGAAGGTCAACTTCCAAAACACGGTACCCAGCTCAGGACTGCCCTGTGATGCAGGACACGCCCTGCGGCTGGCTTGTGAGGGCCACACTCAGGCAGAGCAGGGCTTCTGAGGGCCACACCTGCCCGGAGAAGGAAAGCTCGTACCTGTTTCTCCAGCCTCAGCGAGTCCAGACTATCACAGCTCTCAGACAGATTTTCCATGGGAGCATCGTCCTGGAAACCCACAAACTCCTCCTCGTCACTGGGGGCGTTGAAGATGGCAGCCATCTCTTGGGGGATCTGTTTTGGATTCAGAAGAGAGGGGTGTGACCGGGGCTGCTGTGATCTCTCAGGACAGAAGGAGCATCGCATCCTTTCCCAGAGCCCGTGAGACCCCAAGACTCGTAAGTGTCGTGCTCAGTGAAGACGCCCTGGTGGAAGAACGCGGCACGTCTGCTCCAGCTCCAGGTTCACAGGCACTGTACCTTCCAGGGAACGCGTAGCCAGCCTTACACAGCTGCCGCCCTTGAGCGTGACTGAAAGCACCCGTGTCTGAGAAGACTGCCAGCTCTTCCTCCTGGTGGCAGCTCACCACCCAGAATCCGGTCAGGAGGGCTTGATGCCACTATCACCTCCTGCTGTTTTTGCTTGTCCTATGTGCGTTACAGACAGACGTTTGCACGCCCAGAGTGGCTCTTTCTCTGCACTCGAAGTCAGTTAAGGCAGCTGGGGAACTCATTCCAAGAGGGCTCGGGAGCCACTGGGACAGGCACCCCAAGATCCGTGTCAGTCCAATCCAGCAAAGGCGCGCCTGCTGGGACACACGGAGCCTCCCTCCCTGCTTTCTCCCACCCACGTACTAAAAACAAGCACAGCAGCACCCAGCGGTCATGTGAAGCCACCGTCTGCATCTCTGTTGTGTTTGTCAAGAAAAATCAGGTGAAATTGTGCTGCAGCTTGACTATGTCCGTCCTTGACCTAAGCTGTGTGCACCCACCGTGTCAGAGAGGAGCAGGAGACAACACAACTTGACAGGTCACAGTGAGAGCAGTACGCCGGGAGGATCAACACCTTCATTCACTCATTTGACTCCCTAGATAGTTATTAATTTAAAGCCACACACGTGCAACAGGACATGAAAAGAAAAGCCAAACTGTCCAGTGAGAGCCACAGGGCAGAGGAGGGGACCTCAGGCTCCTGAAGCACAACCGCCCCGTCTGTCCAGACACCTTCTGGGCCTCAGCCACCAGAGCACGCACAGGCAACACCTGCACAAGGCCCCACACCTCCACGAGTGAAGTGTAGCAGCGAGAGCGCAGCACGCCCACCTCGGCCTCCCCTCCCCTCCACCTCTCCCAGAGGTTGCTTTAACAGCGACTACCAGAGGAGCGCAGGCAGGTGGATCTCAAAGGATGACACAGCTAGGACGGCGTGGGGTGGAGGTGGCGTGTCCACCGGCCCCCTGCCCCACCGCTTGTCAGCTCTGGGCGTGCCTCAGTGCGTGACACTGCTGACGGGGGGGGGGGGGGTAAGGCAGGGACAGGTAACAGCACCCCGCAGTATATGGGGGCTCCGCACGCCGGGTGGGAGGGGCCTGTCCTGCAGCGTGTGGGGGTTCCACAGGCCGGGTGGGAGGGGCTCGCTCTTGCTGCCAAACTCTGACCAGTACAGAAAGCAGCTCCACAGCTCCGGCCTCTCAGCCACGGTCAAATGGAGCCCCACAGTCTGGGTCTGACCTCAGAAGTTGCTGAGGGAAAACTCCAGCTCCCCACTAAAGGCAAAGCCCATCAGAACAGCAGCAGCCCCCCCAAATCAGGAAAGCATGGACTACTGCAGTCCCCAAAGTACCTGCCAACCAAGAGTTCCAACCTACCACCCAAATTATCCTTTAAAACGGACCATGAAACAAAGACACGCCAAGGCAAGAGTAAATCAAGGCATCCGTGACCAAAATAGCACTGTGTTAGATGCTTACACGGATTTCAGAAACACAGCAAGGCACTGTCAATCGTGAGAACACAGAGGGATAAGCAAATTTAATGAGAACAGATGAGCAAAGGAGAGCTAAGAAGGAAATCATTACACCCACGACAGTATACCAGGGAACCCCGAAATACTAACAGGAGGATGGGGGGGCGGGCCATAATCCAAGCAAGGAGAAAGACAACTGCAACACTGCGGGAATCAGCAAACTTAAAACCATCAACATAAAGAGGCTGAAACAACAGCACAGAAGCTGACAAATCAAAAACCAAGATGCAAGTATCTCCAAGAAACACTAATCACTGGACACACACACACACACACACACTACATATACACACAAACACACACACCGCATGCACATGCACACACGCGAGACTCAAATGATGGAAGACTTATTTATTAAATGGAAGAAAGCTGAAAGTGATGTAACTATTACTAACTGATAAAGCAGACTTCAAACCACAGAGAAGATAAAGAAAGCCGCCACGTAATCAAGATAGCGAGACAATGCATCAAGATGTAACAACTGTAAATGCGCATGTGAGCCCCACACCGGCCAGACGGGCTCTGACTCGCTGAGGGCCTTCCACAAGCCCCGTCGCAGACAGCTTATCCAACCCGAGCATCAACAAGGGGAGCCGCAGCGGAACTGCACGGGAGAGCAGACGGTCTCACAGGTGTCTCTGGACCATCCCTACCGGCAGACCCAGAGCAGACCCTGTCGTGGGAGCCCACCATAGAACCTAACAGCGCATCCTAGGCCACGGAGCCAACCTTGTCAAACTCAAACATCGGAAATATGTCGCATACAGACTAAAATAAAACAAAATAATATGTAGACGCAATAGAGCTGGTTCTTTGAAAGGTGCTTTAGACAGGATTAGTAAAGCTTGTCTTGACTGCCAGCAACAATCGATCTACAATAAGATCAAAGACAAAAAGGGGAAATTACACGACATTCCAATGAAATTCAGGAGATCATTAGAAACACCTTTAAAACATGTTCTAAAAAACCAGGAAATTTGGGAGAAATAGATAAACTCCCAGCTACATGACCGACCATCAAGAGGATACAGACGTTTAGACACACCCTTGCCACGCAATGAAAATACGGCAGAAAGACTTCAAAGGAAAGCCCAGATCGAGTCTCTACTGGTCCTGCTGACTTGTTACAGATAACGCCAACGCTCACATTTCCACAAAACAGAAGGGGAAGGAACAGGACCAACTCCGGAAGCCAACAGCATCATGATACCAAAACCAGGTAAGAACAGAACAAATAGACCAACACCCTGACGGAACAAAGACAATTCTCAATACGGTATGTGCAAAGCAGATTAAGGAGCTGTGCGATGGGCGCTGGCAGGGCAGAGGTAAAGCTACTGGCATTCTTCGCTAGAGGACACAGCATCACCTGCCTTCTAAGTCCTCACCAGAGACCTGCGTGCAGTGGGTGGTAGTTCGGAGACAAGGCAGCTGGCCCACGTGCAGCGCCAGCGACTCTCACCCTGTGATCACACCCCTGCAGGGGCTGCACGTCAGTTCTCCTGCCCACCAGCTGCAAAACTACAGTTCTGAGGCAGCAGTGAAGTAACTTTATGGTTGGGGCCACAACATGAGGAGCTGTACTAAGAGCACAAGCTGTTTCTAGTAACCCGGCCAGCGTGGCCCAGGCCAGTGCTGCCGGCACGTCAGAGGCGTGTGGGAAAGGTAGGTACCGGTCCAGGCACACACGGCAGCCTTCAGGGGCTGCACAGCCATCCTGGGGCCCCAGGACTCAGGTTCCAATCCCCACCTGGGAGACCAGGAAGCCCAGCTTTGCTGGATCCTACCCATGGGGCACCATCAGCAAAAGCCTGCTGGGGTTCTGCTTCTCACCAGGGGCGCCATCCCAACATCCCTCCACAAAGGGATGCTTCAGAGAAGTGGTTCTCAAAGTGTGGGCCAAACGACCCCTCACAGGTGTCTCCTAAGACCATCAGACTCCTGACTGCAGCAGCAGCCGTCCACTTATGAAGCAGCAACAGTAGCAATGACAGTACCTTTCTGGCTGGGGCTCACGCACAGAGGAACTGGATTACAGGCTGCAAAGTTAGGAAGGCCGGGACCACTGCTCTAGATCCGTCCATACCACACGGGCTCCTGCCAGCCCAAGACTTAACTGAAATTTCATTTACAAGCAGAAACCAACAAGCTGTAACGATGCCTCAAACTGCCAGCCGGCCTGGTCAGGTGTTTACTTCTGAAAATAAGTCATGTAAAGCAGCACTCAACTTCCGTATCAGACAATTAAGTGTAACTTTAACTATAGGTTAGTTCCACGTTTCGGGTACCACCTCACCTGGGGAACATACTCATCATCTATTACATTTCTTTTTTTTTAATAATGTGCTGGGGGGGGCGGGGATCTCATGTAGCCCAGGCTAGCCTTGACCTCCTGCCTGCACCTCTCCAGTGCTGGGACTACAGCCCCATCCCCATCTATGTGGCACTGAGGAGTAAACCCTGAGCTGTCCAGAGGAGCAATTACCCACAGAGCAGGCTCCTGGCTCATCTTTATTAAAGGAAGATAGCAGACCAGCTGTGAACGTGTCTCTTAACTACCCTCCGCCTCTGCCTCCCAAGCTCTGGTGCTACAGGTGTGTGCCACCACACATGGCCTCTTCCCCTGTGTGCTGGGAATCAAAGTCAGGTCCACATTACTGTCTGAGCTCTTGTAATGCCAGGTTCACGGGACCCTGAGACCACCAGGAGACGACTCAATGCAACTGCAAGAGAGCTTTATTACGAGAGCAATTGAACTCGGGACCCAAGTCTCACTGGCGCAGCAGTAGAGAAGTGGGACCCCGAGCTCTGAGTGAACAGGATTTTTAAAGGGAAAGTCTGTGAACAGGGGGTTTCCATGGCAGCAAGCAGGTGGGCACAAGCCTTGGCGTTACAGAATTGGGTGAAGTTTAGCAGGGCGGGGTGACCTTTTCTGAGGCACACAATCACAATGGCTAAGGCATATATATAATCACAATGGCTAGTTTTCTAAACCACATCTGAAACATTGGGGAGAATTTTCCCACCTGATTCTCAACCGATTCCTATTGATTATTGCCAGGGAGATTGTCTCTATTTTCTATGAAGCACTTATTCTGTATTATTTCCTGGAGGGTGTTGCTAGGTGAGTTAACTTTATTCTCTGCCAAGTGTACACTCTGTGATATTTCCTGGTACCTGAATTCAGCTCCCAGTCAGGATAGCTCTTTACCCAGGCTAACTAACTTAAACTCACTCTGTCCCAGCTCAGACTGCAGTCATTCAGGAAGTACACAGTAACTATATTCTTCCAAAGGGGGTTACGCAGGTGCGACACGAACCTTAACCCAGCTCTCAGCAGGCCGGGAGGGGGGGCCACAGAAGACCAGCGGAGGCTGCCCAGCAGATTCCAGGCCCGTCCTGATTAGCTGGTGGACTCTGCCTGCTGGGGTGGGGGGCACAGGGGGGAAGAGCAGCTAAGGAAACGAAATGAAAAGCCATGCTGGGGAGAAACAGGTAGGTCGCCCACCCGCTGAGGACCTACACCCAGAGTAAATAACTCAGAACTCAGCAACGAGAAACCAGCCCAGGCCAGACACAGGCGAGGGGTCTGAGAGGAAGTTCACAAAGAGCACAGGGGCCGCTAAGTTCGAGAGCAACATGTCCTCATGAAGGACACGACGGACACTGAGACATACCATGGAGAAGACCATCCCACCCTTCATCAGAGGCTTCCAAACGACCCCGACAGGACACAGAACCACCACACTCACAGGCTGAGGGACGGGGTGCAAAAGGGTAGGCTACACTTCGGAAAACAGCCGACAGTTTAACAACCATTCACCATCAACCCAGTTACACACAGGGAACCCCACGCTCAACCGTGTACTGCAAAACCATGAGACAATGCACATCAGCGAGGAGTGAGCACAGGACAGTGTTTACACAGAACCACCACTCAGCAACAGAAAACGACAGGCCTGACACACAACTCAAACACGCCACGCCAAGGTAGGAGACTGCCTCCTGCGTGACTGCACACACGTGACTTGGAAAAACCGGAGAGTGCACACCAGCAACTGCCTCCCTCGGGACAACACTGAAATGGGGAATTGCCCTGAATTAAACCTTAATAAGAAAAGGTACCCACTGCAGAACACACATCACCCAGAAACGGGTCCTAGTACAGAAAGTTACATGCTGGGGGGGGAAGCAGGGGCACCACAAAGCAACAGGGAAAAAAAGTCCTGCCAATGAACAGTTCAAAGCTGGCTGAGAACAGAGAAGGCTGGTGGAGCTCAGCAGAAACCTACCAAGGAGGAATCTTCAGTGTAACCAACATAACTTCTTTCTTAAAACTGAAAGCACTCGTGCATAACGATTCAGACTCCACAGGAAGGGCTCCAGCCGGCAGCACAGCAAACGGCTCTGGGAGGCCTTGCCCTTCTTCCTAATCCCTCCGCCTTGATTAAACCATTGAACTACATTCCCAGCCACCAAGGCCTTTTCCCTTATTTGGCCACTTCCTCCACCTGAGGCTGACTACCAAGGTCCAGTTATCAGTACTGAAGTCCAGCAATCAAAAGCCCCCTCTGGCTCAACTTACTAATATGCCTAATTAAAATTAAACACCTCATCCTAACACGGGTTTCCCCCTGTACTGTTATAAACTGCCATTTTCCTATGGGCCATGGGCCATGTCTGTTCTCTAGATCCACAGGTAGTCCTTTGTCTTACTCTTGAACAAATATCCCTCCCCCTCCCCCTCTTGCTTGTCCTCTATCTCCTGGCTTTGTCACTTATTTTCTTCCTGGAGGCAAATAAATCTCCATCGGGCTGAGAACTTGGTCCTGGGGGTCCTGAGCCACAAGGATCCTTACTGCTTGGTCATGGGACTGTGACAAGCTAGACACCACTATTCAGAAGAGTAGGAGGGCAAACAGACTGTTGCCCTGAAGAACTTGGGTCATACATGTCCAAAGCATTCAGAGAAAAACAAAGTGTAACTTATTCAAAGGAAGAAATGAGCAAGCTGAAACTGTCCCCAAAGGCAATCCACACACTGAGCTTCCCTGAAAGCAACAAAAAACAAGTACAAAAAACTAAGGGAACCAAGCGGTGTTGCTGAGCAATTTACCCCAGACAAAATACTCTATCCTGCAGGGGAGGTCAGAAAACTGAGGAAGTAAACAACCTAGAAGCTTCAGGAAGTTCCTGAAACTGACAGGATTCACTAGGCTCCTCTCACATCAGCAGTGAGGACTGGTAAGAGATAGTCTTAAGACCAGATCCACCTGGAAAAGCTCAGACCCGGCAAGCAGCCTGAAAGGCAGAAACCAAGGCTCTTGAAAGGACCCACTGCAACCCAAGGAGGGGCAGGTTGTGTAGCAGGCTTTCATGTGCTGCTGTGAGGATCTGTTGATGCAGCTGTCTTTTTTGATATTTTTTGGTTCTGTAAATTCCCTCTCACCCACATTTTTAAAGTTAACCCAGCAAACTCATTGATTGGTTAACTTTGGTGGCATCCGTATTTTAGTGTATCACTGATTCTCTATGGGGTCAGTACATGTTCACATCTCTGACATATAAAACAGTTTAAAAGTTTGGGTTAATTGAAGATACGGATACACAAACACAAGCAGCTCAATGGACTCCACACAGAATTCACCTGCACTCACTTTGTTTCGCTGCAGGACGGGAATCTGAGCCCAGGACACCTTACCTGCTCGGCTCATGCTCCGCTGCTGAGCTGCCCAGCCTCAACCAGGAGCAATGGAGAAACACAGAGACATCGTAACTGCTGAATGCTAGTGATAAAGGAACTTAACATCAGCTACCTGTCACACACAGGCTGTGTCCAGACCTCAGAAACCTTGTGCAGGAGGAGCACAAGGATCTGTGAACAGCACACTGTGAGCAAACCCTGCCGAACAAACAATGCCCCATCTGGGGAAACCGTCCTTCAAAACTCAACGGGAACTGAGATCTCTTTTCTGGTGACAAATAGTTCATTAGCATCCAGAACTAGCTAAAGATGATCCCTTCAGACTGAAATTAAAGTGACAATGACTCAGAGCCATGCAAAACCACACAACACTCAAGGAAAGATAGAAGCAAATGCAGGTATTATTGTAATCTGGCTGTAACTCCTTTTATTAACTATAAAATCAGAAAACTTATGCATCTACTCTAAAGAGGTCATTTATAACATCAGTAACAGGCTAGAGAAGGGAAAGTCTCTGGGCAGTTTTGTTAATGATGTTAAGTTGCTATTAAACTACTGCAATCTAGGACATTATCTGCAGTGGTCAGGGCCACAGAAAGCATCTGTAGACAGCACTGAAGATGAAGTGCGTCAAGATGGCCACTACAAAGAAATCAACACAGAGAAAGGCTGTAAGGAGCCAGGAGTGCTCACGCACACTGACAATCCAGCACTCAAGAGGCTGTGCAGGGTCAGCCTGGGCTACATGGTGAGAACCCCACCCCAAGAAGAAAAGAAACGAGCAGTAAGACACACAGAAAGCGTAGGTGAAAGAGGTGCAGGGCCTGGCAGCATGTCTATAATCTCAGCTGCTCCAGCCCCTAGCAGGGAGATCTCAAATCCAAGCACTCCCTGCACAATCCCGGAAGTCTGAGGCAGCCTGGGCTCCCTAACAAGACTCTCAAAATAAAAATACTGGCAATACAGTTCAGTAATACAACACTGGGCTAGTATGCTTCCAGGCCTGGGTGTAAGCACCAGCCCTGAAAAATTCCTTTTTGCTTTGTTTTTAGTGTAATGATACAACTAAATGCTAATTAGGAGCGACATCAGATCTAAAGACACAAACATGTTGAAGTAAAAGACAGAAAAGGTTACTAAGTGCAAAAGAGAGCGGAGTGGCTACAATCAGACAAAACGGTGTATCCACGAAGCTTGCGGAGACAGCGTGAAGAAGTTAACTCAGCCAGACAGCTTTCAGTATGTGCTCAAAAACCAAAGCTCTGAAACTACCAAGTGCTACAGAGAGAAACAGCTCCACACTAAGACACAGACGCTGACTCCAACGCGTTCACTTTCAGCAAGGACAGACTAGTAAACAGCCCAGGAAAAAGAGAGATTAAACAATAAACCAAACAAAAGACGCAGAGACACTCCACAGAGCACATCCTTTTCTCAAGGGTACACATGAAACTACCCATTCTCCAGACCAGGCCACATGCTAGACTAGACACTTTAATAAGCATAGTACATTCTCAGTAACTAACATCATACAAACTATCTGTTCTGATCAGTAGAATTAAAGCTGGACTCAGAAGCAGCAGCAACGCAGGCCAGTTCACAGTATACGGAAATCAAGCATTCTCCCAGCAGCCAATGAGGCAGAGAGAAAACATGAGAAAAATGAAAAAACAAACAAACAAAAAAACAACCAAGCTGAACATCCCAGCTCAAAAATCTAAAACCTAAAATGATTCAAAATCTGAACTTTGTTGAGTGACCCTTGGTGTCACAAATGGAAAATTACATGACAGTTCTATGAACAAACAAAATTATTTATGTAGAAGGTTACATTCAGCTGTACGCAGAAGGCACAAACCCTTTAGTTCGTGTTCTGACTCCAGTTCCACGCCCACATACCTTTTATGTCTGAGCAAATAAACACTCAGTGAAATAAACGTGGCCTCAAGCATTTTCTATAAGCAACACTCAGCCTGTGCCCTGAAGCAAACACACCCACGCGTGAGCACTGAGCAAATGCTGTGCACCCGGGACAGACACAGCTGTGAACGAGTGCGTTAAAGGAAGATCATTAACCTCACACATTAAGGAACCAGAAAAGCACACAGCAAAGCATACCCAAAGCCGACAGAAGGAACTACTAAAGCTTATAGCCATGACAAAATAGGAAATAAAATCACAACAGAGTAAGTGATAAAACAATGTTGGTTTTTCAAAATACTAATAAAATTAGCAGGCCTTCCGGTGCACTGACCTGAAAACAGAGTGAAACCTCCAAGCGCTAAAATCCGAAAATAAAAGTACAGAGATTATTAAGTTTACGGAGGTTTTACTAACAAAGAATTTAGGAGGCCTACAGATGGCTGCATGCCAAAACCTTGGCCCACACAGATGAAATGACTGATAACACACAGCCTACCAGGACTGAATCATAAGGAAACAAGATTTGAACAGACCTATAGCTAGAAAGGATTTGAATCAGTGATCAAAACTGTCCCCAGAAGTAGTGTCAGAAACTGACATTTCAGCAGTGAACTCTGTAAAACTCTTAATAACCAATGCCAGCTTTCCAAGTCTCCCAAAGAGACAGACGGAAGAGGAAAGACCATCCTTAACTCCTCCTGATACCCAAGCCTGACGGACTGCTCAAGGGTCCCCAGCAACACCCTCAGGATGCTAACGTCTTCACACACGCCAGCACACACCATCAGCAATGCAGCAGAAAGATGTACACATGGCCAGGCGAACTGTGTCCCAACAACGCAAACCGGCTTAACACAGGAAACTCAAGTGCATCACACTCAACTCCAGAGGGAAGAGACCACTTCATAGCTCATACAAAAAAGGCGCCAGAGGAAAAGCCACTGCCCTTTCCCGAGAAAAACAGCCAACTATAACAGAGGGGAACGCTACGGATGCATTAAACCCACATTACACTCAAGGCTGAGTTAAAAGCTGACATGAAGATCAGGAATACGCTAAGCACGTCTGCTTTGAAAACTCATGAGCAACTAGGCAGGAAAACCAGGCAAATAAAGACACCTGGACTGGAGAGCACGGAGTAAAACACATGTGTTAGGACAGAACACGCCTGTGGTGTGGAGGGGCTGGGGCAGTCACAGACGAGCAGGCAGCACTAGGCAATTACCTCGGCATCTCTCCAGGACACTGTCCAGGAGTCACTGACATTGCAGCCTTTCTGCCACTAATCAATACAGTGGCAAGGAAATCGCAAAAAAACTCCTTTTAACCAAGACATAAAAAGTAGACTTCAGCAACGAGCTGCAAGTCTTACATACACCTCAGGTCCAAACATATGTGAAGACCTGAGGAAATGCAGGAAGGCACCTCCCATCGGAGGATAACACGCACACACGCACACGCACATACACCATCCTCAGGAGGCTGTCCGGGTGGAAGCCACCCACAGGTTTCACCCAACTCCATGGGAGCGCAGCCGCCCAGGCACAGACAGAACAGCCCGGCTGCAGTCACTCGGAGTCCGCAGGGACTGCTAACTCTCAGCGAGACAGGCCTGGAAGATGCCCTCCTGACTCCAGCCACACTGCAAAGGCCCCGCTGAGCACCACAGAGGCCCCACCACCAAGGAGCGGTGGCAGCAGCGCTCAGAAAAGACACGCCGACCAGCATGAAGGACGCTCCACACAAGACACAATAAAGACTCTAAAACCACCTACAAAAGGTGGATTTAAGGGAAAAAACTAAATGTGAGCACCACCTCTGTCTGAGGCTCTGAGAAGACACCAGGGGCACATGACGCAGTGGCCTCAGCCACACCACAAGGAACCGTTCTCACTTACTGTTTGGTGCTGAGGACTGAACCCACGGCCTTCAGCATGGCAGAACTCTCCAAGTGACCTACACAGAAACTGAAAATGACTAAGCTTTTCCTTTCACAGGACACTGCCTGCACAGCGCAAAGCCTGCCGAGAGAGCACATCAGGTTACACGCCTCGTGACATCCAGAAGCAGAGCTCAGTGACCACAGAAACTTCACCTAAGAGACAGGCAAAGGGCTGAATGACATTCCCAGGGAGACGCCAGCGGGAGCATGGAAGGTGCCTCTAATCCCGGCTTTCAGGAGGCAGAGGCGGGCAGTCTACAGCTGAGGCCAGGAGAGAGAGAGAACACCTGCCTCACAAAACCAAACCAAACAAACAGAAAAGGAATGAAACTCTGACCCATACTAACACGTGAAGGAACACACTAAACATTACACCAAGCGAAGTGTTCCAGTCACAACGGGAAAACGCCGAGCGGTCCCACTGTGCTATGTATCAGGAGGAGTCAAATACCCAGAGCCGTCGGGACAGGGTCTTGGGGCTGGAGGAAGGGCAGAGGGAGCAGAGCTCTTCGGCTTTGAATGCCACAGAGCTCAGGAGAGAGCCCACATGTTTAAAAGATGTAAGTGTTCTTAACTGTGTGCCAAACAATGGCTACACGGGCTGGGGTGAAGGTTCAGTCCGGGTAGCCTGGGCCAGGCACCCACACAAAGAGCCAGGTGTGACAGTGCATGACTGTAGCGCCCGTGCCGGGGAGGCAGAGGCAGGAGGATGCCAGTCTAGGTGGCGGTGAGCTTGGTGAGACAGTCTCAACAAACAGGGCAGAGCGACAGAGCACACCTGCCGTCAGCTTTCAGCCTCTACGCCCAAGCACACAGGCATGCACACCCACCACACAAGTACCACAAACACATATGTGGCCCTGGTGCACACTTGCAAGCTGCAGCACTTGAGCAGCTGAGTGTTCAAAGCCAGCCTGGACTACGCTCTTGAAACAACAGGTTGAAGTAGCCCGTTTTAGCTCTGTGGACACTACCATTGCAACGAGGAACCCACAGCCCAGTTAGTGAAGAGGAAGTCGTGTTGGGAGACAGGCACAGGCTCTGCAGGGCTGACAGCACAGCCTGAGCCAGTGAGCGGGAATCCTGGCAGATGTCCTGGGAAGCAAGCTTAGGTCGGCGGCCAGGGATGGCAGCAGACAGGAAGTGGGAGGCAGTTCCACAGGCTCTCCAGGGCTGCCCTGATTTCACAGAGTCGCTACTGGCACTGGAACACAACAAATGACTTGTTTCTGGGGGACACTGCCACAGCTTCGCAGGGCTTAGGAACTCCAGCCCACTCAGTACTCCACTATCATCACGCCAGTCAAAGGAGAAACACGCGCCCAGCCCTCACAGG
The DNA here is from genome assembly GCA_010120015.1 of Rhombomys opimus. Lineage (NCBI taxonomy): Eukaryota > Metazoa > Chordata > Mammalia > Rodentia > Muridae > Rhombomys > Rhombomys opimus. The sequence goes on from REGO01000208.1 coordinate 1,699,094, forward strand.
CCACCCTAGGTCACCGACAGCCACAGAGGGAATCCATGGCCTGTCACTGCACAGCATCAGAGCATCAAACACACACACTCACAGAGGCCGACTACAAAAATGCTTCCTCATTCATGTTGCACATTCATCACCAGCCAGCTAACGGCTCTGTCCCAGGCCTCTCTCACACCGGGTCACCTGACAAAGCCCACAGCCTGGAACATCAGCAGGTCCAGGACAGACGGGCCAGGACACAGGAAGACTTTAAAGAACCCCACCCAGATGGACACAATGCCTCTCCTCATGGTTCACTGTCCGAGGCAACTTAAATGCCCTCTGCCTGTCCCAGAAAGCCAGCAACGCAGAATCCTGTCTGCCCAGAAGGACAAACCCCAGCACTGGAGTCCAGCCTGGTGACTCCCACGCTGGCCAGGAACGGCAGGCATGCTGGGAGTAGAAGCACCGCCCTTACGTAGGCGACCACGAGTGCTCACTGCCAGCACCTGTTTATTGTGCATCTGCCGTGTGCCAGGCGCTGAGCTGAGAGCAGTCAAGAAGGGGTCGTGCTGCAACAAGGAGGATTCTGAGCCCGTGTGAGACAATGCCAAGAAAACGAGTCCCGCGACCCGGTTTCTTCGAAGCACAGACTTGCCCTTGGACTGTGTGTTCACGCTCACAGGAGTGTGTTTACGTCAGCTGTTCTCGTGCACATGCCTGTGTGGGCCGTCCCTGTCTGAACATCTTACCCATGAGTCTTCTTAACCCTCCAAGTGTAAACTGCTGATGCAGGTGTCTTGTCCGCCTCCTTTCTAGGCCCTGCTCTCCTAGGTTCGCATGAGTGTCAGGCGACAGGCCATCTTCAGACATGTTAATGCGTCAGGACATGGAATCCCAGCGTCCAGCGACAGGGACCGGGAACCCGCCTATACGCAAAGAGCTGGTCCCAAATCCACTGCTGTCTACACACTTGCCGGATGCAGTCTACAGGAATCACACTCGCTGGGGGAGGGGACTGTCCCACGCTCACTCAAGCAGTAACAAGGGCCAGCTCTTTAAACTGCAGGGGTGCAGAAAGCCATTCCAGAGGGACCACATGACAAGCTTGCACCCTAAGAACAATGCCACTACACAAAATGAGCCTTGGAGTACTCTTGACTCCACTAGGCTCTTGTCATTGTGCCTGAATGAATGGCACACTCGCTAAAATGCTAACAACCCCTTAGTTCAAGGAAAGGTCACTAGGGCACAGGCACTCCCTGGCCAAGAGCCTGCAGTGTGAGGAACGGACGGCGGCTTTCTTCAGCCACATGATGTGGGTTGTGGGCTCACCAGTCACTACCCTGGAAACAACTTTGGGGCCTCATCGTAGAGGCCGGGGTCTCCAGCAGGGGCGGACACTGCTTCAAAGTTTCGGTAAGAAGCCCAGCAAGCAAGGTGCTCTGCATCCTCTGGAGGAAGGCGCCCAGCCACAGGGAGGGGCAAACAGCTGGAGGGCTCTTAGGGTGTCCCGGGAAACCATTCCTGGAGGAAACTGACAGTCAGCAGGGAACGCAGCTCCAGGCAGCCCAGCTGCCCAACAGGGCCTCGGGGGTTCTATGACTGTTTCTTAAATGTTAATGAAGCAACTCACAAACCAAAGTGAATACTGTTCTCTGTTGTCTACACACCTCAGGGCAGCTGCACAGACGGCACCCACTCATGGCAAACACACAGAAGTACCTGATCCTCAACCTCTTAGAAATCGTCTGTAAGGAGCAAACTTTTACAAATCTGTCATCTAGATGTTCACACTCCAAGGCAAATCCCGTTCATAGGAAAGCCATATGGAAGACTAGTGCTGACGAAGCAACCTCTGGATCACCCAGCAGAGCCCTGGGAGCCACCCACGGCACTGTGGCCCACCTGCAAATGTGTGTGCTGGGTGAGGGGCCGCCGAGTTCAGCGTCCTCACTGACACTGCACTACATACGCCATACAGAAAGACGGGAAATCATTCCCCTGGAAAAGCTGTGTGGATCGTGTATGCCCACACGATTGCTCCACACGGGATAATCCAGTGAGACCTCCTGAACCCCATACACACCCCCCAAAAATCAGAGGCGCTCACGCCCACGCGAGCTCACACCTGTCAGACTGACAGCACCAAGCCGCCCTGGTTGAGGAGTGATGAAACGCTGACAGCCCCGCACAGTCAAACAACACTTCATATTGTTGACATTCCTTGGACCGGACCCATGTCTCATTTGCCTATCCTCGACCCGGGTGACACCACGGCATAAACAAAGACTTGAAGCCTCCTGTCTGCACCTTCATCCTGACTCCAACAGCAAGCGCCAGACAGTGGCTTTGCAGACAGTCCCACCAGTGGGATCCTGTCAGGGGCCGGGGGCAAAGCAGCGGCCTTTCTTATCTGTAGAAAGAGATAAAGCTGGCTGGTGTGCACGCCTGGGATCCCAGCACCCTGGAGGCAGAGGCAGGAGGATCTCTGAGTTCGAGGCCAGCCTGGTCTGCAAAAGGAGTCCAGGACAGCCAAGGCTACACAGAGAAACCCTGTCTCAATAAAACAAAAACAAAGAGAAAGAGAGGAAGGGAAAGAGACCACACACAATCTACCACCTGCTGACTTTAGGGACCTAGCAAGAAATGACTCAGAAAACAAAGTGACAGTTTCCATTTCTGGAGGGAAGAAAGACCTCCTGGCAGCCAGGAAGGGCTTCTCTGGGCTGCAGGCAGGAGCTAGGAAGAGGCCCACTGGCCTCTGGAATGAAGAAGGTGGGAAATCAGCGTTCTGGGCTCCATCTTCCAATGTAGCGACACCTGGGACATAACCGCGTGCTAAATGGTCTGACAACTGTGGAAAAGCATGAGGACAAATCAACTGTTTATTCCTGCCACGACACAAGTCCGAAGTGAGATGCGGTGGCTTTCTCACTTTCTCAAGCTAGCATTACTACCAGGGAGAACACTCTTTACTGAGGGCTAACCTGAGCTACTTACGAAGTACGGCTCTCCTCCATCTGGTATCAAACATTCCTACACTACTTTTTTATTTAAAAGAAGGGAAACTTAAAAACCTACCCCTCTTATCAGTCCCCACTAAGGTAAATCTGGACACTGGGAACACAACCCCCTGAAGTGTGGCGGAGTTGGGGTTCTCCCGAGACCACGGATGTTAACACCCGTGGCTGTTCTGCCCCAGTTTCTCAGTAACGCACTCTAACGCTGACCAATGGCCTAACTGGAACTGACTCTTGGTTTTCTGATTATCAAATCAAATCCCTGTGACTTCTTAGAGTTCAGCCCCGATATGCTGAATTATGCAAAAAGGAGGGGCAACTGACCTTTTAAATATGGAACTATTCCAGGGCAGTCAGGACTACACAGAGAGACCCTGCCTCAAAAAGACTAAAAATAAAATTTAAAAAAAATAGGACTATGCAATAGACTCTCCTAGGGGAGGTAGGTGTGCAGAACACTTTCAGGGACAGCAAACCCAACCCCTGGGGGCAGCAAAGCCTGGGCTAGGAAGGTCCGTGGGTGGCTCCTGGGCTCAGGTGTTGCGAAACTCTCTCCTTTGCAGCTGTGTCTGCTTTGCAGGAACTCCTTGGGATGCTGTGCTTTCCAAAGGATGGAGGGCATCTTTACCGCACCTGTGAGATTACTGCGCGCTGCCCACTGCACTCACCTGCCCACCCACAGAACCACTCTCAGCCCACTTCAATGAAGATGACTTAAACCTACGCACTTTTAAGTTACTATGAGCTGACAGGCAGGGACACTTCCAGAAGAAAAAAAATCATCACCTTAATGAGTGCTACTGATTAGGAGGTCTTCCCCAAAGGCAAAAAAAAAAAAAAAAAAAAAAAAAAGTGATCCTCTTACACATACTAATTTGTCCTAATTGGTGCATCATGGCTAAGATATAATTTGTGGAATAATACCACAGTAAATAGTCCACTGTTTCCAAACTGCCAAATAAATAATCAGCCTCATTATTTAACAATAAATGTTCACCTCCGGATATACGCTTTGGGACATCCTGAACTTTCAAAGATCTTGAATACAAGGATCCAAGTTGCAAAGAACTTTCCAGAAAAACGACCTGTTTCTGAAATGATATAAGAAGTGACATTTTCTGGGGAAACTCCACCCGGCCGGGGCTGTGGTCCAGTTTGCAGCCTTTGCCTAGTACGGAGGAGGCCCAGGGGTCCATTCCCAGAACACCATCAACCAGGCAGGCAAACCAGGGGAAGAATAGCACTCGGGAAGTGGAGGCAGGGGGCTGGGAAGTTCTCTGTGACCTGCTACAGAGCAGTGGGCCATCATTCCTTCCAAAAGCGCTGTTAGGCCCTGCAGAAGCAGAGACTACCAACACGTTCAAAGGCCACGTGCACAAACAAACAAAAGAAACCCCGAAGGCAGAGTCTGGCTCAGCGCTGTTTCCTGTTACTCTCTCTCTTCACTGGAGAAACCTTTTAAAGCACTTTCTCACCAACGTGCACTTTCAGAAAGACATTCTGCGGCCACTACTAGCCGGGCGAAGCGGGCGCTGGGAGCTAGCCACCTGGCTCTTTAGTTTGCCAGCGCACAGGTAAGCGCCAGGTCTGGGCAGGCCGGGTCTGGTAAGGCCAGGGAGCGGCTCCTGCTGCGGGCCCAGTGACACCAGGGGTGAATTCCAGTCGGGGGTGCAGTCAGAGCATGAGGAAAGGCAGCTTCCATGCAAAACATCCCCGGCCCCACGCGCGAGGGGATGGCCGATTCCCTCCCCTTTCAAAGGCTTTCTTTGCTCAGTTTTAAAGGTGCTGTTTACCACAACAGGAAAAGGTGTGTGTCCCTTTAGGTGTCTGGGGGCTTCTGTCGTTCTCACGGAGAGCTATTTTAAAGAGGAGAAAACCCCTGAAACTGTAAACCAGAGAGAGAAGCCCCGCCTCTTAACGACCCTTTGGAAGACTTAATCTCAAGTGCTAGTCAAGTTTCAAAACCTAGTCGGGCCCTAATGCCTAAGTTTGCGCTCTGCGTGGGCAAGGCTCGCAGTCCCGAAGCTGCTGTTACCTCGGCCTGAAGATGCTGGCTTCTGCCCCCAGTGGGAAATTCCTTGAAAACTAATCAGAGTTCCGGAACAAACACCACAGCAGCTCTTTTCAAGTACTGCCAAGACGGCAACAGTGCGAGTCTCGACTTCTTTCTCAACTGCTCTTTTCTTCACCTTCCTGACGCGGGTGCCAGTTCCGGCCAGCAAGGGAACTGCTCGCTGCCCTCCCGCCCCTCCCCCAGGTCTCCGAGCGCTGCGCCCCTGCGCCCCCGGCCCGCAGCTCCAGAGCCGGCGTCCCCACCTGAGCCCGGCCAGGGGCCAGACCTGCCGAGCGGGGCGGCCCGCGGGGAGCCCCGCGCACACCGCAGGACCGAAGTTCTCAGCCCCGGGCCCTCCGCGCGGCCAGTGCCCCGCCCGGAGGCGGGCAGCGCACGCTGGGCGTGCAGAGAGCAGCGGGGGCCCCGGGCGGGCTGGGGGGACCCTCACCTGGGGGCGCGTGGCCAGCTCCATCTTCCCTGCCGGGCTCAGCCTGCGCCCTGCACGCGGGCCCCGGGCTGGCACGGCCCCGAGCACGCAGCGCGCGGACCCGGCCGTGGAGCGGCGCACTGAGCGCCGGGGGGACCGCGCCGCGCCGCGCGCGCTGCGCCGCCGTGCACGGCCTCGGGCCCACGCTCCCGCCCCCGGGGCTCGCCACCCGCGGTCCGTGCCCTGCGGCCGGCGCAGGGGCGCGCGACGGGGCACGCAGCGGGCCCGGCCCGTTGGGGGCGCGCGCGCGGCCTCCCCCGGCGCGCAAGGCCCTGGTGGAGCAGTCCGCCCCGGTTCGCGCGGGAGACTCGAGCTGGCCCTGCTGGCCTCCGAGCCCGGGTACCTGGCCCACCCAAGCCCTCCGCGCCAGCCTCCGTGGCCTCCGCGCCTGAGGTCCAGGAGGGTGGGGGTGGGGGCCCGTGGAGCTGGCTTTGTTTTGTTCTGGGGAAGGGGCGGGCTCTGCGCGCCCGCAGCGCAGTGGCTGCCTAGGTTTTCTCACCCTGCACACTGCAGTTTGGGCCCCGTCCTGCTTAGTGATTAGCTGCTGGTCACTGGCACCACTCGCTGTGGGAGTGCTGAGATAGGCCTGCGCTCAGGAATGAACAAAACTCCAGTGCCTACTAGGTTGGACTCGATGGGCTGGGAACCATTACCCGCAAGATGATAAAAATAACTGATAATGCAAGTGTCATGATGATAATAATTATGTCACTGTATCACTTAATTTGATGGATAATTAAAGTGATTAGTTACCTGATTCCTAGCACTGTTGATAATGATAAATGTAATAGTGAAAGTGCATGGACAAATAAACCTGAGTAAGTTAGATGCCATGAGGGGAAAAGCGGTGGTCTGACAGCACAGAGGGGCACAGGCATCTAAGCCAGAGTCAGACGTGCACACACAGTGGATGGAGACGGGGAAAGGCCGAAAGCCGGCCTGAGAAGCTGAAAAATGAAATGTGAAAAGTGATAGGGCAACCGCTTGCTGGGTAGCACCTCACACAGCCCTGCTCAGCTCCTGGATCAGTGCTGGCCCTTGGTTGTTGCCGAATGGATGCATGAAGTTGCCAGAATGTCCTCTCCCAGAACAATGTCTGGCTTTAGAGCTGCCCTTGGTCTGGTTTCGCTGCCCTTGTCTGTGACCCCTACTCTGAGGAGGCAGAGCCAAAGGGGTTCTGAATGTGAGACCCTACCCCGAAACAAAAGTGCTTTACTCCTTCTGGATAATGTGTTTTCCCTTTGTAGCTACTCCACAGGTAGAATTTCCTAGAATTCTCTTAACATTCCTCCAGCTTCTCCTTCACATCCACATACCACCAAGACAGAAAACGAGTTTAATGCTTCTAGAGTAGAGCAGCACTCTTTTCCCTTTCCCTCACGTTTCCCGAGGGCTGCCAAGAAGACGGGTAAAATGTATTACTCAAAGCTCTTCTTACTCTGAGATGCTTGTCTTGCTGTGATCCAGGAACCGTGTTTGCAGCACTCTGTTAATTTCTGCTGTAGACTACAGCAGGTCCCCATTGTAAAGGGAGCGTGGGTCTGAAGTAACAAAGGCCTTTGGAGCCTAGCTATCATCAGGGACCTTTTTAACCACTGAACCTCCCTGCTTTAGAACCTGCACAAACCAGCCTCTGCAAGGAAGTTTCCATTAACTTGACACAAACTTGAACAGACCTAGGAAGAGGACACTTGAATTAAGAAATTGTTTTCACCGCGTTAGTCTGTGACCGTGTCCATGAGACATTTTATTAGCTGATAATGTAGGAGGGCCCAGCCTGCTGTGTGGGGTCTGTGGCATTCCTGGACAGGCAGGCCTGGGTTACGTGATAGAAGCAAGAGTGAAGAACCAGGGAGCAAGCTGCCAAGTTCTGCTTGGCCCTGGGGGGACCATTCTCATTTAACCACCATAGAATTCAGTGTGCTCTGCTGGCTCTGCTTGCAGCTGGTACACAGATACACACACACACACACACACACACACACACAGGCAAAACATTCAACACATAAAACAAAAATTAAATCTTTTCAAATGTTTCTTCAAGAGAGTAAGACACTGTCTATAGTTCTTTGAGGGATGAGCCATGACCCTTGGCAGCATGCCACTGTTTTGTGTTTCTGCACTGATGATTCAAAGGCATTTCACAAACTGCAGGTGTGAGATCAGCTGCCCTCCTCTGCATTTCCAGGTGAGGGATGATATCCCCTTGTGAGAGACGCCTCCCTGCTCGAAAGGAGAACAAGGTTCTCATCAAGGGCAGGAGGCTGAAGCTAAGCAGAATCTGACCAGACCAGCCTTAGCTGAGCTCTCATCTTTGAGGCCACACACTCACTTCACCAGGTCAACGCCCTTCTCATGCGACTCTCGACTTTTGCCAATGCCCCATGCAAGATGGAAATCTTTTCTATCTAAACTTTTATGAAATAAATTTGTGTGGTTTTCTCCTATTCGTCTGTCTCATGTCAGTCTAATTGGTAGGCTCAGCCGTAGAGATGCCAGCCCAGTCTGCAGTGCTTGTTCCCTAAAAGAAGCCCGCCACGCCCTGAACGGGCTCTCAAAGCTGAGTGTTTGGGTGTTGTACATTGGGTATTATGTAGGCATTTTCTCTGAACTGAAGCGCCCCCTCCTAGAGGGAGGGAGGACACTCAAGAGGCTGAGGGACTGACGAGGCCCCGGAGGCTCAGAAATGGATGCTTCCAGCTCTCCCCAGGGCTGTATGCGCAATGATGACAGCCGGAGAGAGCCTGGACACAGAGCGCTCTGTACGCTCAGGAAGGAACTTCTAGATCAGCGTTCCTTGCATGTATGTCATCTCTGGGAAACCTTAATGCTTCATATATAAAATGTGTAAAATGAAGCTGCTGCATGCCTGCACACACCACTAGTGTGTGCATGTGTGTGTGAATAGCATGTAAACTTTCTGACATGTCTATACATTGTGCATGGCTGAAGCTATTTAACATATGCTTTAACTTATATAGTCATCATATAAGGAAAGAAAACTTAAGACCTCAGCAGTTACAAACATACGGTATCTATTGTTGATTTCGGCATCACGACACATAGTTTATCACTTGAACTTATTTCTCCTGTTTCAACTGGAAGTTTTGTATGCTTTGACCAATATTTTCCTCATCTCTTTACTCCCCCAGCATGTAATGGACGTGATAGGTTTGGAGAAACCCAGAGTGCTGTGCAGGTTGTAAAGTACTATTAATGGGAGCAAGCGTTCACACATGAACCAGCTGCCAGTTACAGACCGTTCTAAATTCTGCCTCAGTGCCGGGGTGGGGCTGGGTCTAATCTGTCCTTTCTTCAAGATGAGAAAGCTGTAACTTCAGGGTCGGAGAAACTTGGGGAAGGCAACCCAAGGCAGGCAAGCGAGACGAGCTCAAATCTATCTTTTCCTGAACTGTCTCCTCTCACCATGGTGCCTGTATGCAAGTAACATGAAGGAAAACAAACAAAGCAAAACGAACAAAAACAGAATTTTTAAAAATCATGCTTTCTTTTTAAGAAACAAAACCCCAGCATCTCATGAAGTCCAAGCCGGCCTGGAACCTGCTATGGAGCTGACTGAAACCTTGAATTCCTGATCTGCCCGCTGTCATCCCAGCGCTCAGGAGAGGCAGGAGGATCACCTCCAGTTCAGGGTGAGTGTGGTCTGCACAGCGAGCTCCAGCCCAGCGGGGGCTACACCGTAAGACCCTGCCTCAAAGGAAAACAGAAAACCACCCCTATCCCCTCACCCGCACCCTCCCATCCCACCCCTCACCCCATCACCCCCCTCTCTACCCACATCCCCTCCCCTCGACCCCTCACCTTAACCTGTCACCTCACCCCCTCACCCCTACCCCTCACCCTGCCCCCTCCCCCACCCCCTCACCCCTCCCCAGCCCTGCAGCCTACAAATACTTGAGTGTGAGGAACTAGATCCCAGATGGTTACTCAAATCTGAGAATCCGAACACATCCTTTCAGCTTGCAGCTCTGACCTCCCTACCATCGGATATTTTTATCGCCAGAAGCTATGTGTGTGCAGCCCTGGACCAGGCAGTGTGTAACAATGTGAAACTCAAAGGAAAACATCCTCTTAACTGTGGACTGAAGCACAAACCCTAGGCCAGGCTCCGCACAGTGTGGAGTGGGCTTTGCTGACTGTCGCTTCTGGGCCAAGCGAGTCTATATATGAAACGGGAGCAGAAATCTGCTTCCTGCACACGTGAGATGTGGGCTTGTTGACGTGTCACGGTAGGCAGCTCGGTCTTGCTGGGCTGCTCTGTGACACTAGCAGCTGACCCAGGAAATTGAATGCAATTACGTTAGATTCGGTTGGTTTTGAAGGAGGAGCACACAGCTCCACGCCTCCTTCCCTTGGCTCTGCCCACACCATTTCCCTTCTGCTTGGCCCGTAGCAGGGAATTCTGTTTCTAGCATAAGTCATGGGAAACGGGAGCCTGTGAAGGCCAGATAAAAACGAAAACAAAAAACAAGAAGCCCCACTACACTTAAAGCAAGCATTCCATAGGACTGTGAAGACACGAGGAGGACCGCAGTGGTGGCGGAGATGATGATAAAATCATGGGTCTATGTTTGGTTTGGAAACCGTTGACGTTTATTCACTTATTAGTGGCTGTAATGACACCATATTGTGTAGCCTGCCCTCTGAGATAATGCCTTCCATTTTGGAGGGAAGTTTGTTAAGACAGGTCGTTCCAAAAGGAGACAGGGCTCAGCATCTGGCAAGGAAGCTCCTTAAACTCCAGAGGGTCCTGAGGCTGGCCAGATTCACTGGGCTCCGTCCTCATCCTCCTCAAGATAAACAGTGAGGCCTTCGGAGAGACGCATGAAGCCCAGTGGAACTGAGCAGAAAAGCTTAACCACCCAGATATCCGAAAGAGACAGACAGCCGCCAGGAACACAGAGAGAGACCGGCCAGGCTGCCTGGGAGAAACTGGGCCCAGTAAGCTGCCTGGAGAAGACTTTCCATCCCCCTGGGCTGCCTGCACATTGTGCAGTGTGCAGAAGTTCAGGATTTTGTCAGCCGTCAGGCGTGCTGACCGGGCTTTGGTGATGCAGCCGGCTCTGAGTCGTTTCTGCTCCCTCAAATAACTTCAGTAAAGCTCACTGGATGCTCATTTGTTCACACCTCACTTTGCTCTGTCATTTGTTCCCTACCTGGGCTGGGTAAGTGTTTGTTCATGTCTTCCCAGAAATAACATAACATGCAGGCACAGTGCAGGAGAATGTCTGCACAGGGAGCTGGGGCACAGGAGAATTAGGGGGCTGCGGGCAAGGCAAACAGACCGTCCCCTTCACCAGCATTCAGCTGTGTTTTCCACCTTTATTCCTTATAGCAAAAGTCAGGCTAAAGTGAGAAGTTTCCAAAGCTTTCTGGCTTCCTGAGCCTGTGAATGCTATTTGGCTGAGTCCCTCAAAGCCTGCAACTCCGGTTCAGTCCCAAGGACTCACACACAGAGAGAGAAGCAACTCCTTCCTGAAAGTCGTTCTGCTTCTGTGTGGGCGTGTGCTGCGTTTCGAGAATCCACACCTGCAGACATAACAAAGTATAAAAGTTATAAATGAGATGCATTGACTTCTGAACAAAACCACTCAAAGTATCGGGGAAAGATGGCATTGGAGCAATGGGAGAAAAGGGCTGTGTTGCCTTGTTTCATTAAAAACTATTTGTATTTATTTTAATTTGGGTGTATGTGTGATGCCTCCATGAATTTATGTGTGCCATGTGCATGCAGGGACCTGCAGAGACACGAAAACGGTGTCAGAGCCACTGGAACATTTCTCCAGCCCCTCAGCTAAGAACATTTAAAACCTTTTCTAAGGTGCTTTGTGTCTTCAGAGTCCACGAGGAGCCTTAACTGCCTCTGGAGGGAGGCAGGAGAAGCGCTTGTACTAAGAGGGTGTGCGGCAGCGCCTCCCTTCCCTCTAGCAACAGGGCAAATATCTGGATAACTTTGCTTCCTACTTATGTTGGCTGTTGCTTTGGCACTGTGGCTCGCTAGGCTTTACTTCTTAGCCTGGGCTATGAGTAAGACCCTGTCCCAGAAAATCGGAATACAGGCCAGAGAACTGGCTGAGAGGTTACGAGTGCTGGCCAGTCTTGCAAAGGACCCACAACCCTATGCAGCTATGCAGCGGCTCACAACCCTATGCAGCTTCACTGCCAGCGGGTCCAGCCACCCCTTCTGGCCTCCGCAGACACCGGGCACTCAACAAGAGGCATAGACATGCATGCGGGCACAACACTAAGGTAAAAATAGATAAGAATGCAAAGGGCAACAATAAGTTAAAGAACTTAGGCAGCAGGAATAATGACTGAAACCATTTTTAACTGGTGCCTAATCCCAGCCCAGTGCCTCATGGGAAATTGGGTCCCTTTCCTCATCCAATGTCTCAACAGCATATCCATATCTAAAAATAGGGTGCTATCAAGAAGAAACACAGAAGAGTTTTTTGAAATAAAGATTATAATAGCTCAAATAACAGTGCAATGAGAGGCTCAAGAGATTTTCCTAAACAGTTGTGCAAAATGAGAGAGATAAAGCATGAAGAAATACATAGAATTAATGCAGAAGTTTCAATGTTCGACCTCAGGAATTTCAGAATAAAGAAACGGGGAAAAAAAGTGAGGCAAGGATAGAGACAAACAAGTGAGCTAGATAAATGATCGATGACAGATAGGTAGACGGATGGACAGACAGCAGTCTAGAATTCAATAATGCAAATATTCAGTCTCCCAGAATCTATTAACTCTGGAGAGAGAGCTTAAAAGTCCAGTGCGTTTGCTTCTCTTCCTGAGGGTCCTCGATCAGGTCCCAGTGTTTTTGCAGCAACTCCAACTCCTGGGGATCTGATGCCCTCTTCTGGCCTCAGCAGGTACTACACTTATGTGCACCCACACACACGAATAAAAATAATTTAAAATGGATCTAATAATCTCAAATCATTACAAAACTTCAGAACACAAGGTGTAAAAGGGTTCTAAAACCTTTCAGGAAGAATACATTGTCACTGGTCCCTGGACATATCCATGCACTCAGGAGCTGGTAGATTTCATAATAGAGCAGAGGGGAGGCTTGGCATCCGGTTCTCCTCAGGTCCAGGTCTGGGAGGGAGTGCGGCAGGCTGCTGACTGAGGGGAGTGGTCGGGGAAGGTGGTTCTCTGAGGGGCGCTGAAGCTGAGTGTGCAGAGAAGCACGCACACGGACTAGTCTCAGGGCTGAGCTCCTCTCTCCCTGCTCCTGGAGAACTCTCTCAGGAGCCACACAACTGAAGCAGTGAACCATCATGCCACAGCCCTGGCTGCAGGTAGAGAGGGCATGGGCACACATCATAGGTTCTCCCTGCTCGCCAGCGAGCTGAGACCACGCTGGTTCTGTGTGATCTAAAAACAAAACAAACCAGAGAGCTGCAGCAAGAGACTGGAGCATCCTGGGATGTGTGTTAGCCTCGGAACTGAGAGTGAGCAAGCACCCAAGAGCAGAAGTGTAGACAGATGACAGCCAGCAGGAAGGATGGGCCAGGCATGAAGGAGCGATGCTCTCAGGAGATACAGGCACATACTGGCCAGGTCCCTAAGGGGCAGCAGCCCTGAGGGAAGTGTGGAAGCTGACAAGCAGCTCAAGGAACAGGGAGCTAAAATTTCAACTCAAACAGGAAAGCAAAGACCTGGGGTTCTTTCTGCTGCCTCGACAATGATAATCCTTTCTGAGCCCTTGGTAGGATGATGCAATGCTGGGAGCACATCTCTGTCCGCCTGAGTGACCAGCAGTGACCTGAGTCTCAGGAAGACTTGAGGGGCTTTCTGTGTGGTCCACTTGAATGCTCCCACTAACGTTGGGAAATCCTGAGTTATCTCAACTTTAGAGCAGAAGTTCTGCCATGGTTTTCTTTCCTGGAAGAGCTTCCTCGTTCAGTGTCAGACTTACCCTGAGGCTTCCCCCTTCGTAGTTGCCGCCCACAGTCACCTCCACTTAAGTTCTTCGTCAAGGAGATTCGGGCTGTAGGGGTGTGTTACACGCTGCAAACACGAGTGTAGTTCTGTCCCGTCACTGTGACTGTTTAGCATGCACTGCCACTCCTGGGTGAAGCGGGATAAGAAAGACAACCTTACAATAGACGCAGTGCGTTTAATGACATTAAATGTGTTTTGGTTCCCAGTGAACAATGGATCTGGCTGTTCCTCCTCGCTACTCGGTGTGTAAGGAAACAGACAGCTGGCTTGTTAGCCTAACCAGATAGGAACCGTCCTCGCCAAGAAAATTTGATATTCTTCTGGCTCATGGAACTCTTCTGCTTTTATTTAAGAAATTACTCTTGTAACACTTAAAAAAAAATAGATGCAAATTCAAAAAACAAACAAACAAAAAACCCCAAAGTTCCAGGTCTGATTCTAAGCTTCACTTGTTCTTCAAAACATAAAGTAGGTTTATACTTGCAATCTGAGGCTCAGAAAGGGGCACTGGAAACATGGCTCCACAGATATTTTTTTTTTAATTTAAAAAATATATTTACAATATGAAAAACTTTTTACAGCCACAAGATACAGAAATGCATTTACCAATTGAAACTTAAATTGCTCTTATTTTGGAGTGGTCCAAATAAAAGGATGAAATATTGTGAAATATGCCTAAATATTGTGTATTAACTACATGTTAAAATTAGCACAAAAAGAGAGAGTAGAGTAATTGTTCCAAGGTACAACAGAAAAATAAGTTTTAGACATCTGACAAAATTAATAATTTTGTGTAACTAAAAATTAAACTCATTATTTTATACATGCAAATTTTATTTCCTATATATTAAGTATGCCTTTTGGAGTTGATCTGGAGCTACTATGTATTCAAATATTATTTGCCACTTACTGTCCTACAAGCAAATTCTCATGTATCCAAAATGACAGCATGTCACCCTTGACTCCTGAATTATCTCTGATTGGCCAAAAAAGTTGCCTCCAGCCTGGGCTGGGCAGGAGAGAAGGAGCCAGAGGAAGGTCTGCAGGCTTGTGGGGTCGCAGAAGGACCACAAGGAGGAGAGAGGGGGGAGGAAGAGAAGAGCAGGTCATCAGGGGTTAGTGTGGCCACATGGCCAAGAGCAGCTTGCTCTGAGGACTGGCCTGCTGGAGAGAAGCAGCCAGGTGGAACCTGTGCAACTACTTGTGGGGAGTTAGAATAATTTGTTTCTTTTACATATGCCTTAATAATTCTATGAACCAATATTTAATATTAGTAATTCCACAACATGTGCCAGACATAACAATTAAGGAAAAGAACTAAGAACACTGAACAGGAGGGATTTCAACTGTAAAGATGAAGAGATCATTTAGGGTGAACAGATGTTAGAAAGACACAGGCATTAGTAAGTTGCAGACCTGTGTTGCAAAGAGGCTGCGATCCTAAATCCTGCTTCAACATGTGATACTTGTAGAATTAGCGACGATGTGGACTACTTACCTAACTGAAAATGGTAAGAACATACCGAGATAGTGAACAGACATCAAAGCAAAGCTACATTTTTCTATGCTGAGAAAGGAGCTTTCCACATGATGCCTAGAATTGAATAAATCAAGAAGTAGCAACGTAAGCATGTTATTTGGGGTGCTATCATTGCCAGTAGAATCCCAGCTGAAAAAGTAAGTTCGGTTGATTTGAGGAGAAGGAAGAATGGAAAAGCCGCACAGGAAGCTCGCTGTCTTCATTATGATCTTTTGAAAGCATTTCTTGGAGGGTTGGAAAGATGGCACAGTGGCTAAGAATACTTGTGTCTCTCGCAGAGGGACCTGGGTTCAATTCCCAGCATCCACACTGCAGCTCACAGCTGTTGTAACTGCAGTGCCAGGGGATCTGCTGCCCTTTTCTGACCTCTGTGGGTACCTGTGTGAGTGCAGGGCACAATGAACACCCAGGCACATACATACAAATAGAACAAATAAATCTTTAAAATTAAAAATTGTCGGGAGCCATGACTCCAGTGGCCTGCTTTGATATTTAAATCTCAGTGGAGAGATGGCTTTTAGGAGGCCTTTACTAATGACAGAGGAGAACTTGCAAGTCCATCTCCTTTTGTTTGTGACAGCAGGTGGGATAGCTTGTGAGGGTCACACCTCTTCCTCAGGCTCCTTGTGCAAATTAACCTATTGTTCTGAGATGTTTTACTGGCTGAAAGTAACTCCTCAAAAAAATAAAGTGGTCAGAAGGCTGGAGGCAGAGGAGGAGGCAGAGACTTGAGACTTGCTGCTTACTGCAGCAGCCTGCCTTTTGCTGTGGCTGTCGAGTCTGGACCTTTAAAAAGTTTCCTGTGTGCTGTGTGTTTATTTTATTAATATTAATCCTCACCCCCGACTCAAGAACCGTTCGACTCTGCTGGCTGGCTCCAGCAAAAAATAAAAGCATTTTCAGGGACACATCCAATTGTGTAGCACTTGAAACTCATGTAATATGATGAAGGGGAGTCTTCTTTAAACAATTAATGTGAGTTTCTAAGTAAAAATAATTATGAAATGAACATTTAGAATGAAAAATTACCACACAGCTTAAAAAGGTAAAAAGAGTGAGAATACAACGGCACCATGAAATACACAGGAGAAAACAATGTTTTTATTATTACGAACTGTGTGGCATATCCAGCCACTAGTGCATTTTGTGGTGTTTTTAATACGTAATAGTAACACTATTTTCTTTAGCTGGAACAAAAGACAATTCATCCTTTCTTTAGCACACGTGACTGGAATTGACTTTTATTGCACTGGCAGTTTGAAGTTTACTGAAGAGGCTGGAGAGACAGCTTAGCAATTAAGAGCATTTGGTGTTCTGGCAGAGCAGAACTGAGTGTGGTTCCCAGCAGCCACGCTGGGTGGCTCAGAACTGTCTTCAGATACAGGACTTCTGCCCCCTCTTGTTGCCTCTCAGGGCACCCGTACGAAAGTGATGTAAATAAACTCATACATACATACATACAAAGTAGTGTTTTAAAAATAAAGTGTATTTAAGCTTCAGAACGGGGGTGACAATGGAGGCTCATTGCTAGGGAGCCTGGCTAGAGCAGCAGCTCTGAATTTGCGGGTCACGACCCCTTTGGCCAACCTCTATCACCAAAAATATTTCCATCATAGTTCATAAGAGCAGCAAAATCACAGCTAAGAAATAGCAATGAAACAATGTGATGGCTTGGGGTCACCACAGCATGAGGAACTACATTAAAGGGTGGCAGCTTCAAGAAGGCTGAGGACCACTCGGATGGAGGGTTGCTTGCTGCCTGACAATTTCAACTCTCCTTCAGACCACTCATCCTTCCTCCTCGCTTCCTGCTGTAAGACCTGCGATCTCACAGCTCAGGAGTTCAAGATCGCGCCCTTCCCAGAAACTCCCCCAGACCAAGACTCGTTGCAAAAGCAAGAGGTTTATTAACCATTGCACAATGGGGTCACCCCTGCCGGTCACCAAAGAGTGGCACCGGGAGACAAAGGCCTTTAGGTTTTTAAAAGAAAAATTGCGGGAGATTTGAAGTTGCAGTCTTGGCAATTTAGGATTGGATGAGGAAGCTATAAAGTAAGATAATTGTTTTTTTTTTTATATCTGTCCTCACAGATAGGGTCACATTTCTCCATTCTCTGGAAAGGTACTAAGAGGCTTTAGCTTAACCTGGACCTAAAACTCAAAACTATAGGCTTTAGAAGACATATAGGTTACAAAGTTAGCCTAACCCTTTCACCGCCATGACAGGTCCCTCCATATCTTTGCTATAGTTGTCTCTCCGAGCAAAGTTTGAGGCTTCAGACTAAGGCCACATCATACAATTCACCCTCTTACTCATCTACTGTGTGTGACGACCAAAAGCTGCAGCCACATGACCAAACCCGAGACCAGAAGGCCTTTTCCCACCTTCATTTTCCTCATAACTTGCTTAAACCCTGGCGTTATTTCCTGTCTCCTCTGTATTTACAAATTTGGTTGACTGTTGGTATGATGTTCTCGTGGAATGTATACAATTTGCCCTTGTTTGTTCAAATGCTGATTTCTTTTTCCCACTATCTGGCTTTAGTTGGACATTGCCTTGTGATGCTTGCTTGTTCTTGGCATCACCTGTCTCAAGTTTGTGTAAACATGCCACCATTTGTTCTCTGCATTGTCAGTAAAACAACCAGCCACAATGCTGAGCAATGGAGAGGATAGGAAGAGAGTGGGAGGAGTAGGAGAACAGAGATTGGCAGGAGAGGACTTCGAACAAGGAGGAAAGATGAACCGGACCTAAGATGTGGCTACAAGCAAGTATAATGTGGGAAATCTGAATGGGAGGAAACTATGCAGACTTGGTGGTTTAGGATGGAATAACTATTGCCCAGCATTGTGTGCTAGGTTAATTAAATAAATCCTAGTCTCTGCGGTGATTTGCGTGTACAGCTGGTTTAGGAATAAGCACTGTTTAACTAAAAGATGAATCAATAATAAATATTAATATTAAACAACAAATGGCACATCACCGTGTGGCAGAACTTGCAGTAATCTAGCAAGAATTTACACAGAAAAACTATACAGCAGTTTTTTGGTTCTGTTCCTTAAAAACAAAGCAAAGGAAGTTCCTAAACTAGGAGCTCCCGTTCCTAATTAGACAGACCCCCTGCAGAGCAGCAAGGCCTCCAGCAGGCTGCAGAAAAACAAAATTTGTTACATACAAACCCCAGAGAGGCAATTTCTTTAGGTAGAGAAAAAAAGTGGCTCTTTAACACAAGGAAACTTCTCAAAGCCAAACTTTGCTAACCAAGTCAGAAAGTGAAATCCCTTTGAGAAGGGGTTCTTGCCAGCCTGTTGGTATAATGTTCTTTTGAAATGTATACTTGTTCATTCAAATGCTGATTTCTCCCCCCACTCTCTGGTTTCAATCCAGATATTGCATTGTGATACTTATTCTAAGCATCCTGTCTCAACTTGGTGTAAACAGGCCAAAATAAAGCAACTAGCCACAATGTTGAGCAATGGGAGGAGCCAGAGGATGGGAAATGGGTGGGAGGAGAAAGGGCAAGGAGAGAGGATTGCCAAGAGTGGGAGAGAGATCTTGGAACAGCTTGGAGAGAATGAATCAGACCTAAGATTTCACAAAATGCAAGTATAATGGGTAAAATCTAAATGTCAGGAAACTATAAGGGCTTGGAGGTTTAGGAGGGAGTAACTATTGCCCAGCATTGTGTTCTAGGTTAATTAAATAAACCCAGTCTCTGGGTGGTGATTTGGTTATACAGCTCTTTAGGATTAACAGCAGCTTTACCAGAAGATATATCAATAGTAAATATTATTCGAAACTTACAACACCAGTCTGAGGAGCAAAGGTTTGTGGACCCAATAACTTCCCAGAGTGAGGAAGGGGTCAGGATCCAGTGAGGAAGGCAAAATACCTCTCCCTGGAAGCAGGAGGCAGAGACAGACAGAGAAGCTTCAAGCATCTGAACTAGAAAGGTCCAGAGGGGAAGCTGGGTTTAAGAAAGTAAAGTCCTTAGGGAAAGGTTTTGAGATTTAAAAAGTTAATTTTCAATGTTGAAAATGGAGGAAGACACAATGACAGTGTTTTGGGATATCATTTGAGTTTGTTTCTCTTAGCATGCAAATTTTTTTTTTCACTGATGATTTCAGTTTTGAAATCCTCTTTGGGAAAGATCAGGATAAGACAGACTTGGAGAAAGAAGAGACTGAGAAATTAGATGCTAAATTAAAGGCCATAGAACAGAGGGTGGGGGAATCTTTGAATCAAAATAGAGAGCATTCAGAGCAATCCAATCTAGTACTTGCAATAATACTGAAAGGGTTAGGCTAACTTTCAAACCTATATGTCTTCTAAAGCCTATAGTTTTGAGTTTTAGGTCCAGATTAAGCTAAAGCCTCTTAGTACCTTTCCAGAGAATGGAGAAATGTGACCCTATCTGTGAGGACAGATATAAAAAAAGCGAACAAACAATGACCTTCACTCAGCAAAAAGAAGGACCAGACCCTTGTCTTTGAGATAGTGTTTCTTAGCAACCAACCCAGACTTCTTCTGAGTAGCTTTTGACCTCCAGCCAAAAGTCTGCAGCCCCTAATCTTCAAGGATGAGCTAACCACCCCCACCTTCAATTGCAGCTGCATCCACACTTGGCAGGACTGGCTAAGCTTGAGCACCTAAGACTACCAATTATCTTACTTTATAGCTTCCTCATCTGCCCTGACCTTCGGGACTTTAGTTATTGGGTGGGATTCGAGAAGGCCCTCACCTGAAAGCCAAAACAGGTGAGAAAGAAGAGTGAGACCAAGCTAAGTCTTGTCAAGGTCTCGTTTATTGAAAGAAAGCTACTTCTTTTTAAGGCAGTCTTATCAGGAAGCAGGCAAGCAGGGCAGGGGGAGTCAGCCTCAGCAGGCCTGGAAAAGGAACATCTTGCAGTTTCTCTTGGGAAGTTCCAGCCTGCCTGTCTCCAAGGAGACAATTTATCTTGAAGGCCATTTGTTAGGCAATTACCCAAGGCCAGGAATGGGGGAGTTCGAGTCATAGGAATTTTACTGACGAGGTCAGCCTCCGGCATCTCCCTCTCGGTCTCCGGCACTCATCCAATCCTAAAATGCCAAAACTGCAACTTCAAATTTCCCGCAATTTTTCTTTTAAAAACCTAAAGCCTTTGTCTCCCGGTGCCACTCTTTGCTGACCGGCAGGGGTGACCCCATTGTGCAATGGTTAATAAACCTCTTGCTTTTGCAATGAGTCATGTGGTCTGTGGGGGGTTCTGGGAAGGTCACGATCTCAAATTCCTGAGCTGTGAGACCCCAGGTCTTACAATACAAAAAGAGGTGGTTCCAGATGAGAAAAGTCCACAGAGGCTTGAAGATACTGCAAAATGGCAGCCCACTGAGATGCTGAAGAGAAAGTCTTCAGCTATAGCCAACTTGGTCAGACTGGATATTGTATGCATATTCTTAAGATTCAATTACTGGATAAAGGACTATATGCTAAGTAGAAATGCAGATCCTGTTTAGTCTTGGAACAAGGTCATACAGTGGCTGGTACAAAGTTTGGAGAACTGAAATACATGTACCATGCCACAGACTCATATTCAGAATTGCAGTGGGCTTTTCCCTTAAATTCTGGAGAGCATGATCCTAAGGTTACATATTTGTTATGTAAGACCTGGGGTCTCACAGCTCAGGAGTTCAAGATCGCGCCCTTCCCAGAAACTCCCCCAGACCAAGACTCGTTGCAAAAGCAAGAGGTTTATTAACCATTG